>JACXSJ010001921.1:0-64693 GCA_014851325.1 Pentalonia nigronervosa | reverse complement strand
ACACACACACACACACACACACACACACACACGTAATATGTGCTTTACATAATATTGCGTATTATGAGCGTATAAACACATGTGACGGGTATAGGTTAATGTTACACCACGGATCAATTTTGAAACTTTTGACGTCCGGAGATTTTGGCGCTCTAATAGTTTGCGACTTGCGGTGGTTGTACAACATACCTGTACATCCATATTATATTGTACGTGATGTCGACTCGGGTTTGTGCCCGACAACGAAATTTAATAATAATAATATTCGTCGTTTACCAAAACGTAGTGTCAACTTTGTCTTTACATATACCTACCTACCTACCTATCTACCTATATGTTAATAATAATATTATATGGGTAGGTAAATACTAAACTGTAATATTCTCAATACATATCGAATATACGGTGTGATTGTATGAATATATTACTGCCATACGTGTATTATGTGTATAAGTGTATATTATGGTTCGAATGGAAATGATTGTGTCCGGTATATGCACGGTAAAAGATATAAAGACGTTAAAAACGTTATATTTATTTGTTTTCTTACTATATATAGTACCTGCTAAGGCATTCGATATCTGTGATTATTATAGTGTCGATTTTAGATCTGTGAATTTACATTTTGATATTTATAATAGTCGAAAATTCGGGGATTAAGGACTACTAAGCTGCAGATAATACTATTTAAAAGGTTCTTGAGTTTACGTAAACGGTAATTCAATGTCACGACAAAAGCATTGGGTTTTGAGTGAAGTCTCTGCAGTATACATAAATAATGCGTGAGCGTATAATATAGCATATATGCGTCTACAGCTGCAGTCGAATGGTTTTTTTCTTGCCTTCTCGAAAATTAAATATAAACTGATTTGAAAAAAGAGAAAGGAATAAAAGGACGAAACTTTTAATAGAGCTGTGGCCGAAAAAGTTTAAATTTACTTTGTTGTATACGCAAAAGATAATATTCCAAAGTTGGAAACGAACGCCGCCGTCGATTGATAGTTAATCGGTTATTTTCAAAAGCACTCGCCACCGGCCCATACTGTCAATCAATCTCTCGTTGTTGCATTTTAAAAACTTTAAAGTCCATCTCATCCACACACCCTACCCCACTGTCCAAATACAATTATCGTTTTATCGATATGGTTAGAATAGAACTTTACTTGACTGTTTGCGGCAGTGCATGTGTTTGAGTTATGCATTTTTCGGCAACAGTTCCAATAGTTTGCTTTTTTTCGATTATTATTATTTTACATTGATATTGGCATGATACAGATACGACTCACATTTTTCCAATACAGACACGTAGTAACATTATTCAAACGAATTTTTATTTGATTTGGTTTTTTCACTTTATTTGTATTAGGCAGGTCGATATTGAATAAAAAGAAAAAAATAATAGTCCGACAAATTGCTATTCGAATAAATTACTTTATAATTGGTTACACTATTTTTAAGCTCGTTTACATATTTTATTTAAGCTATTATATACCTAATGTAAAATTAACGATAATTGTATTAAATCGCGAATAAAAAAAGTTGTCTTATCGTCAAATAAATGGTATATTTATCTGTGCAAAAAATTAAAAAATAAGAGTGAAATCCAATATTTCTATAAGGATACGTATAGGTAAGCATACATGTATGATCATTATTTATCAATGTGTGAAACAGTATTAATATATGTTTCATCTAGCAATTGTTTTATCAAACATATATCATAAAGTAAAAATTGTTATCATTTGGCATCAAGGTCGATACTACTAAAGAAATTAAGAACATTAAAATTAATTTAAACCTGTTCTACAAAATGTAATATTCTTAGCCTTGTAGAGTAGGTACATATGTGTAAATTGTTTAACTTCAAATATTTATAATGTATAGCCGTGTATGTTATAGCTATACATGTTATATAGTTACCTATTAGAGATATTATATTAGAATATTTTTTTTTTTAGAAAATTATAGTTGAATATAGTGTAATTTATAAGTTCTATAATATGTATATTATGCAATTTAGCACTAGGAATGGCGATAAACATATTTAAAATAACTCTTAAGTGCTAAAAGTAAAAATTCGGCACTTTTAAATTTTAAATACGATACCGAAACTGTGCATTATTCAGTTATTATACCTACGTATGAAAATGCAAAAAAAAGGTTTAATATTATATCTTAAGTAGTTGGGTACTAAACTAAATTAACATTAACTCTATGATCACCAAAACAGATACCATTAAATAGGTAAAGGTATAATGAGTCTATTATAAATGTACGAACAATAGAACGACAATAATTATATATCTTAATTATATTATTATCGTGTTTTGAATCGAAAATATTGATTGTCTTGGATAATTGGGCAGATGCAAAGCAGATAAATAGTTTTATATTATGGAAATAATGATCCGTCCGCATTGTTATGGTAATGCACGGCCATCATGGGTATTTCAATTTTACGAACAACTGAACAAATTGCATGTATTATACATTTCACGTAAAATGATAAATAACTGCACGGTGGCGTTTAAATGATTGTATATTATAGGTACCCATTTATAGGGTGGGGTTGGCGGGGTACATACGCGTTGTTATCCTGCTGGGTCGGTCCATAACGGCAGGATCGTAAAATTATTGTAATATAATAATATCATACGAACCTCGGATAATATAATGTGACATTAATGTTGCACTTGAACAGATACTTCAACAATTATTATTATTGTACCGATCACAAGTTGCGGTTCGATATGGTATACCCCCCGCCGTCTTTAAGTAGGTTAGGTTCTATGTGTATATCGAATTGGTGAAGCTATTATGATATTATGTACCTAGGTATAGTATGTTCAAAAAAAGGTACGATTCTTGAGATCATCACGGAGTCGAGTTAAATCGACCAAAAGATTTTATTTTAAGCTCGCGGTAGATAATTGTCGATAATAATAATTATCATCGTGGTATTTATCTATTTATTTTTTTAATTCACGTCTCTTTCATCCCAAGATGGGTTGATTACAGTGATTCCCATATTCAATGCACGTTTTCGTCAGAAGAGTTATGGGTCGGGATCGCATACAATAATAGGTATACGCCTTATAGAATAATAAAATTGACAAAGTTATGCCAAGCTTTTAGAATTTATTGTTTTGTTAACTTTTGTCGTCTGTATAATGTGCCTATATTATATTGTTGTGTATGTGTATATTTTTTAAGTTTTGAAGTGCAAACAAACGAACATTTCAGAATACAGAATATGTGCCGATGAGTTTATCGTTATTATCGTTCTTATTAATAAAGTTTTCAGAAGACGTACGTTATGAAAACAGTCATTAAATTACAACGATAGTAGGAAATAATCATAAGGAACATCAAACAATTAAAATAAAACACGTAAAAATAGTATATTTTATTGTACGTTAACATCTATATAATTAATATAATTTTTTAACATATTACTGATGATAAAATTACTACTTACCTATACAATAAAAAGGCTTGTTAGTATACAATAATGTTAGTTAAATATTTTTAATATAGATTATCAAAAATAGCTATAATTTTCAGTGCACATATAGAAATCTTTTAAAAAGGCTATCGTTTTGTATCCATTTACTATTAATCCTATCTACCATAAAATAATTATTTTTTGGGGAACGGTAGATATGTCTTTTAATCATGCTGTTTGTTGATAATTGATATGATATTGTAGCATTAACTCCTTTATAGTACTTATTAATGTTCTTCGATGTATCATAAAATCCACCTGGTAATGATGTGGTGTATTTAAGTTCGATTTTTTTTCTATCTTTGTACTATACGAGTATTATGAGCGAATACTGTTTACTGTAGTGTGGAATTCAAACTGTGCATAATTTATTAGAAATGTGTTTATAACAATTTACATTTATACCAAATTTGAGGGCATATAATATTATATAAGTGTATCCACCTACGCTGAAAAAAAGTTAAACCATTATAAACCATTATGGTTAAATAAATTAGATTTTTAGAGGTAAAAATGTATAAATGGAATTCATTTTGTCAACAGTATCCATAGAAAATATAAATTATAATATACGTTGTAAATGTATAAAAGTTTTTGAAAGCAATTTCCTTAAAAGTGTTTGATTAAAAGTATTTTTTGTTCAACTATATTTAGAGTTAAGATTACATTTTATTTTAAACATAGGCAATAAATAATAAGGCAGTCGATTACGTAATGTTTATTTAATATCAATGAATAATAATAATAATAATAATAACAACAATAATGGTAATTCACTTAGTATCATAGAACGATATTTTGTAATAGAATACATTGGTCTTGTAATAGATTATAAGAAAAGAAACTTCGTTGTGTTTGGTTTTTGATTTGAAAAGTTTTTAAATAAATACAAATAAAATTATAAAAATGTTTTGAATGATAATATTTGGTATTTATATCAGAATTTGTTACTGACTGTTTAAATACAGGCTTTGTCGCATTTATTGGAGTTAGTATATTTTATTGAATATCTAGAATTGAACAAGCATTACAAAAAATATGTGTTTGCTCTATAAAATTAGCCATTCTGAAAACCGTTTCATTTCGTATATTACGAGTAGGTACACGATACATAATATGCTTACACACAGTTAAGCCGCTTACATAATAAAATCTTTTAATGTTAAATTACGTATGAGTTTTATTATAAGTATACAGGTAAAAATAAAAATTTTTCTTATATATTATCTTTTTAAAATTGCTATTAATTGGTGCGCGTAATCTTAAATATTAATGTCAATGGTTTCTGAAACTTTAAATTGCACATAATATACTAGGTAGGTACCTATGTTAAGGGTGATAATACATAAGTGATGTTATTTAACATTCGTGAATAGATGTGTTATTGTTTATGATTAAGAGGTTTAAAAACTTAAAATGTATACATTTATCATTAAAATATTATTTAATTTTTCCTCACCAACATTCTTCAAATGAATATCATGCCATTAAATTAAGTTCCAAAATAAGGGTTCTTAAAATTGTCTTATTCACAAGCTATTTTTACTAAGTTTTTAACTTATTATATATTATATTATCGTTGAAATGAGAATGAATCTAATACTATATGCTATCTTATGAACACAAAATTAAACGAGTTGGTTTCTGTGTAAAAGTAGGTTAAATTGGTATCGGGTCACTTCCTCGTCAAACATTTCCCCATAAACACTTCTCCGTCCAATACGTTTTCCCGTGAGACATTTCCCCGTGCAATACATTACAACATAATTTCACATAATAAAATGTTGTTTAATAATAATAAAAAAATGAATACTTTATAATTGTTAATTATGAGCAATTCAAATTAAATATTCATCAAGATAACGTTCAAGAAACTTCAAGAACTTACAATTTTTTTAATCCGTGTAGTTATTTTCGTATATTTTTTCTTTTTAGCTACCTGTTCTTACCCTACTATTTACTGATTGGTTTTAATTTCCGTTAACCCTTGTTCTTTTTTTTGTCTATTAATCGCCATATAGTTGGATGAAATTTAGAAGTTCTTGTCCAATCATAGTATAACTATCACGTGTTTTATTTGGCATAAGTGTAAACACTGACGGTAATACTGTGTCGTATTTTATTGCATGCATTGTAAGAAGTTGAGTAAAAAGTTGTGGGGATGACTTAAATGTACCATCAATAATTCAATGACACTGGTCGGACACTAATATTTTTAAATTTTGATCAGTTGAAAACAATAATATTCGATTAACATCATCAGAACCACTATCACAGAGAGGAAGGGGTTATTGTTTAATATGAGTGTATACGGCTCAATAATAATTATTTATGATAACATCAACGAATTTACGGGAGGTGCATTTTTACTACGCCTTAGTCTTTGCACAGTTTTCTTCATTGTAGCTACTGAAGGTAAAGCACTAGAAACTGACTGAGATAATATAGCAGATATAGTATTAGCAACTATTTAATAAGGAGTTGAAGTTACTTGACTGGATGCTGTCTCTTTCAACAAGTTAATAATAGTTCTAGTATTAATTTCTGTTATGTTCGGCATGTGGTTGTGAGTGTTTTTGATCAGAACAACTTCATCATTTAGGTACTATATGTGCCCGTCCATGACACTTGTACTTATTATATTTGATGCATATCCAATATGTTTTTTCGTTTTTCGTATAGTTCTTTTCAAAAATATATTTCGCATTTAGTAATAATTTTTTTCTTTTGGCACTCTTTACGTAAATCATTTTAAAACAATAAAGACGTGATGACGTTAACTATTTAATTATTCCAATTTGTTAGTTTTACTAATGCATACTGGATATGGGTTCTAGGATAACGTATATCTTTATAGATAGAACTATTTGATAAAATTTATAAGAATAAATATATATTTAAGTTAATTTTTCTATATATAGGGAGCAATTATAAGCTATATAAACATATTACGACGGGGAAATGTCTTTCGGGGATCTGTTCATGAATCGGTTAAATTACTACATAAAAAAAATTGAACATATTTTAATGTATATATTGAGTATTTAAAAAACATGTATGGATTTTACACAAATAAAAATATATAATTCGATACTATTAAGTATCAAAAAAACTTATCAATAAATTATGTACCTGTTACACATTTGTGCTTAACTAACTATTCATATTTATGGGTTTGTATATTAATTATTCGTATATTGATATTTCTACTTGCTAGTATACTAGGAATTATTATTTGTAATATATTATATACAATACCTATAACAAATAAAAAAACAAGATGTAAAGTTATGTTTATTGCTATTTTATAAAATACCTATATTACGTTATACCATCTACTATACAAACTATAAAAAATATAGATTTTTAAAGTATCCAATTTTTTTTTAAAAATATTTTTATGAAATGCATCGCATTTAATTTTGATTATTTTTTTTATAGAACTATCTAATTAGTTTTAAGATAATTGAAATAAATTTAGTGTACAAATCAATTTTAATTAAACTTCGTATTAAAAGTAAGAAAAAAATTGTTGTGAAAGTTTCAAAATTACACTCAGATATACGCGAGTGGTTTACCTAGAATTGGTTATAGTTTAAAATATGTTATTAAATAGCACTGTAATGAAACTTTTAAGAAATATGAGTAAACGTTATATTTAGCACGACAATAGCTAAAGTGTTACGAAATATAAACAAATTATACTTGGAATTAGTAATATATTCGTATCTACAATAAAACTTATAAGTCTATGGAATTCAATATTGCTATTTCAACATAATAAATTATAATTCTATGTTAAATTTAAACTTGTAATCACGATTGACTAAATTATTACCAAATTATAAAATAAACTATTCAATACATACCATTAATACATATTACATAATAATTGAACTCATATACTTTACAACACTGACTACTAATTTTTCACCTAACTAATTTTATAGTTAAGTGCGTCTAATTATTTTATAAGAGTTAAAAGAATAAATTTAATTAAAAATAATACTTTACTAATTACTTTCGTCGGGATAAAGCGTTTTATTTGGATTAAATTAGATAAACGGTTCAGTATGGCGATCGTTTGTCGAATAAGTTAATTTAATTTTGTTAATTGTTTATGATGAGTAAAATGTCAACGGATATGTCCTATTTTATACACCACCGTGTGCAAATAGAACTCATAACATAAGTTTAATGTTTTATAGCTATTAGTGTATTATTATTTATGTAGGTAATCGAAACGGTTTTTATTCGACAGTCGACTGGTTAACGGCCGTAAAAAATTGAATTTAACATGGCTCAGTAACAAAGCGGTAACTCTAGTCACACCGTCACTGCTCGTAGTCCGTTTCGTTCGATATGATTTGTCTGTGTTTTCACGGTAATAATGTTGTAGTAGATATTTTGTGTTTCGGCCACCCACGTCTTGCAGTCGGTCCGGCCATTGAGGATTATGAATATAATTACAGAATATAATATGGGCACACGCGTCGCTGTTACAAACGAATTAGAAATAAAAACCACACCATGTAGACCCGTAATAACAGTGGTACAGATAGTACCCCGCATGATACCGAGCAGTTAAATCACGCGTATTTAATGATTTAATTCATCGTTGTACTACAATCAAATTTCTGGATGATAAAGTAAAAGGTGCACAATATATTATAATAATAATTATTATTAAATTAACTATCTTTTAAAGTATTTGAATTTAATCGATCGTTAAATGGGATTCAATGGAATGGTAAACACGTAATAATCAAATGTTCGGCTGCGTGTCTCTGTTTTTGTATAAAACAACATACAATTAATGATACAATTATAATATAATAATCCAAAAGTACGATCTTGGTATGTTATTACCGTTATAATACATATACCTATATCTATATATACAAAAAATAGTAGTTTTTGAAATTTTTTCAGAGTAATCGATACTTAGTAACTGATTTAGGTAGGTAGGTAGGTAGGTTAATTTATATTAAAATATTTTTAATTGATACAGTAAGTGCTCCAATACTTATTATATGTGTGATGCAATAAACTGGTATTTTAATAAATTAAAATGTATATTGATTGAACATGTGAACAACGCAATATATTAAAATGTAAAATGCCCGGAATAATAGCTGTTTAACTTTTAATATATTAGGACATGCAGTCTGTTCACTGTTCACTTAAACACTTTTGATTTAAGAATAAATTGGGAGAAATATTTTAGATTGACAACTTTATTGCCCATAGGCCAGACGTCGTATTTTTGAAGAACTATTCCTGATGTATAGATTTTAGTTAATACTTACTCGGTAGTCTAAAATGTAGATTAGAATCTAGATTAGTTTACTGTGTATTATTTATTATTTTGATTGATTAGATCGCCGCTGTACTTTAAACGCACAATATATATTTTGACTTTGTTTTTTATTTTATATATTTTATACAACTTATAATAAACTCGTATGTTTCCTTTTCGGGGTCGAGATTTAATTATCGCGGTATTCACCATTTGAAATTATTATCAATAGGCCTTTTTCGTTTCCCCTTATGTTGATTAATTATTACGATTAAGTTCGTAATTAGAATTTTTCGTTGACCTGATTTTTGCTAAACAATTCACCCTGCTATTACATAACCGATCTTAAAACTTTGCCCAAGGAGCGAAATAAAACTTAAAACTTATTCAAATGGAAGACTATTAAAATGTTCTATGATTCTCAAAGCGCAAGTAAAAAAAAAAAATGAACCCAATCTCAGAAAGTCTTGGAGAAAGCTACGGGAATGACCGTTTTTATAAGTTTTTAGTTTTCGTATACACTTGTGTACCTATTGATGTTTTTGACAATTTAATTAACACTTTGTTAGGTAGTGTTCTTTCACTTTCAGCGTTATATTTTTCAAACAATAATTTGTCGAAATATTGTTGAGACTAATATATATTTAATTTGTACCTAGGTATATATAGGGTTTTTCAATTTCATATAATTTATTTTCTTTGACTTGCGATGAAATAAATTCTTATAAGATATTTGATTTTTGTTAAAAATACGGAAATAAACGTTTAATTAATACTCCCTTATTAATTACGAATTATTAGTATACGTATTACCTATAGACTATTAGTGCGTTGTTGTTTAGTTAAGACTTATTTGACATTTTAGTAAAAGTTATTATTCAGTATATCTGTATATTATAGAATATAAAAATAATTATGTATTATTTACAATTCAATGCAGTAACTCATTATGACTTTCATATTAATTATAATATATTTTACTGTTGGCTGTTGCGCATTTACAGATAGGTACTAAATATTTCGTAAGAAAACCACTTTGTTTCACAAAACACGAATATAATGATATTATATAGATTCAACAGACTATAAAAATGTACAAAATATTTTATTCTCATAAGACGTTTGTCCCTTTGTGCATCACTATCGTTTAATTGGTAAACAAATAATAATAAGGCAGCCATTGTTATCGATGTCAAATATTATATTCTGAAGTCTGTGTTGTTTGGAAGATGAAGACGGTTACGCTGTAGTAATATTCGTTGCGTTCGAAATTTGTAGACTTTTGCTTGTAAACAGATTTTTACGTTTGTACATTTCTGAGTGTTCTGTTGTATTTTGTTTCTCGCACAATGTAAGCTTATGGCACAGGCGACACTGGAATTTTATTTCTGACCGAGCTGAAATACAGTCCATTTGATAAGTAGGTACGATGTTAGGTTAGGCTTGATTTAATTTCTTAATAGGCACACTTCATATTTCAAAATAAATATTTTATAGAACTATATATATTATACCAACTACTATACGCTTATTAAAAATGTTGTGTTCTGCATATTTGAAGAAATCATAATAACCAATATCCCATTCAAGATTTACAAAATTGACGAGCTATAGTCTATCAATCGATTATAGCATAATATAATATTATAATACTGTATATCATAATTAAATGGTTATTGAATAAGCTAATTTTTTGCTAGATGTAAGTTACCTTTGATATGTTGTTAAATTTACAAGAGAATTGTTATTGACAATTTTAACTATAGTAGACCGGTATATGAATTCTAATTTCACACACGAGGTTTTTTCACTTTTTATAGTGTTCATAAAACTCTTCTTACAGGTAAAATTATCACTTGCAAACAATTTTTAGCTACCACTTTTTTTATTGTCAAATAATTAATATTAATTTTTATAGCCAAAAAATATTCATAAAACTTTTATTCAATGTTTGGTTTTATCTGAGTAAATGTTAACAAATAATATTTACTTATTTAAATATTTATCCTATGAAGTTTGAAATAATAACATTTTAACATTATTTAACATTAGATTCAATTAATTTTAGTAGTAATATTCACAAAATGTATATTAATTTTTTTTTTACCTAGTCAAACATTAATAGGTGTCACATAATTTTTTTTTAGCAATCACGATGAAACATATTTTTTTATTGTAAGAGGGAGAGAGATTGAAATATAATTAATGCAGGCTAAGCACTTCCACTCCACTCTAGTTGCGTCTATGCCTCTTGTACCTTGTCATCAGAATATCGTTTGTATAGATTTGAAACTTGTCAGTCATTTATGAAGCGCATAGTTTAGGCAGATGTGATTTCGTGGACGGTGAAAGACATTTCAGATCGAGTTTCATCCGCGCGAATCATATATACGAAATTGATTTGAACTACGTTAACCTACTGAAACGCAATTTATTAATTGATTTATGTTTTGGAGTTTTTTTACAGATACGCCGCTCAGCTTCCCGGAGGTCAGTAATGTTCTGAGGGGCCACTGTAGGTTCAGCTTGCTGGCCACACGTCCCTCATTATATTTAAAAACAATATTAGGGTGTATAGTTCTGGTAGCGTGAGTACCTATATGTATGTGTATATATTTATATATATTAATAATAAAATGTCTAAATGAATATAATTAATTTTAATTAAATAAACGAACTCCGCTTTCCATAGCACTATACGATATTTATTGACCTTCATTGACATTGGATAATTGTTTCATAAACTAATTAATTTTATATTGTAACTACGTCGATGGTTTTAAACTTTTAACTGAATTACAAAAACTCATAATATAGTTATTAATTTGGTTATCTTTTCTTGGTTTCGAGTTCAATAACTTTTTCGGAAGTTGCAAACTCAAACAGCAAAACCCATTCGGTTGTGTAGTCGTATAATCAAATGTGTTAGGTATATTCGTACTAATCGAACGTACACAATGTGTAGTTAGTTTTATAGCTTTGCTTTCACCGGTAGTACCCTAATGAAAAACTTCGTTTGAAATGTGCGGATGCTAGAATTTATTATAGAAATTAGATAGTAAGATTAGTGACATAGAATATTAAATATATATTATATATTTATAATTTAATTTAAAGAAATATCACATTACTAATATTTTGATTCCACTATAGATATCTGTCTAATCTTTGAACCAGACATAAAGTAGGTACCTACTATTTAAAATATAAATTTTATTTGCATTCATCTTATCGAATACAATAGTGTTTAATTGAACATTATCAAAAGAAATCGAATACAACGACGACTCGAGTGAATACTAATTGATCATTTATACTTAGTGCATGAAATTATGAAGCATAGATTTATGATATATAAACGTTTTTTTAGATTCTGAGTGGAAAAATGAATATATTGATTTTATAATGACGTTTATTTTTTTTATTTTGTTATTTAATTTTGTATCTGAAAAAATGATTTAATTTTCAACTTTGAGGGTGGTTTTTTGTAGAAAATTGAATTTAGTATATACTTTGGAAGGCCAAAAGAAAAAAAAATACAAACATTTATTAAAATTAAAATGTTATCATAAAAATAATTGTTTGGTAGCCATAGTTACCAAAAAGTTAAAGTCTCCACTCAGAATCGTTTTTTGTTATTCAATGATACATTTAATCATTGAGTTCAAATTTAATACATATATTACAGTGATCCATTCAATGGCGAGATACATTCGATACTAACAGTACCGCAGAGTGTTTATCCACTTGTCCACTTTTTATTATTTTATTTTTATACAGTATAAAAGCCCCGGCATCTGGGCCATATGCTGACATTTGTTTACTTTTATGTTAAAATTAAAAAAATGTTTTTTTTTTTTAAAATATTGATATATGTATGTATATATATAATACCTTCAATTATATGATATTATACATGTTTGATGTTATTACAATAAATGATCTATAATAATTTCTTAAAATGAGTTTTAGTACTTGTTTGTTGGTTGTCTCATCTTGTCCTATACTGATTGATGGAGGAATTCGGAAGTATTTATTATATATGATAATATAAATTATTATATTAACAACAACGATAATGATGGAACGTTGTGTAAGGGTGTTGGCTGAAAGATATCATATTAAATTATATTTTTTTTTTTGAATTGACTTTGGCCTTATTGGTAACAAAAGTCTCAATGGACACATATTACCAGGGGTGTCACTAGAATTAAAAATTTTGTGATAGCAAAAATTATTGTTGACTAAAAATCGCATACTGTTTTTTTATAACATAAATATGCTTTATGCATATACATATATAATATAATATATAAATAATTAACATTATCACACTATAACTGCAGAACATATTATTTTGTATCCCCCGGTCTTAGAATATAGAATACATTTTAACAATTAAAAATTTGAATAATAAAATATATCGATATAACTTATTTTGTGGTAATAAAACGATACCATTAAAAAAAAATGTATGGGGTAGCAAAAGTACTTATCTTTCCAATACCCCTTAATGACGTCTATAAATATTACAACAATCATAATAATACGATGTGCGTTGGAACCAAATCATAATATAGGTGACGCAACACCATGTGTGCATCTAAATCATCGGCCAGTCTCTTTGAAATTAAAATAATATAATTTACGTATACATTTTCATATAATAAATGTTTTTAAATGCGTATAAAGCAATAAAAAAATAATACGTAGGTATATTTCTTAAAATGGGCGAGTCATCACATTGTAAAATCCATATTCCACGATTGAATGTACCTGCCTATTTGATAAATAACACAAGAAAACGAGTATTTTGCTTTTTTTCAATGATAATATTATTATTGTCGCCGGAAATCGCATAAAAGCAAAATAAAATATTTGTTCAACTGTTCAACATTTATCGTTGTATCTCCTCCTCCTACTCTTAAAATATATTTTAGTGTTTCAATCGTCGTTCACCACACAGCAATAATAATACTTTGTAGCAAAAATATTCAGTCGTTCATGTTAAGAGCTATTATACACAATACACACAATAGTATGCGGGCGACATGCATGGTCGTAGTTAAAAAGTCAACTTTATAGTGACTGTCATACGTTTGAATGGCTATTTTATAATACAAGTTTGAAAATAAAAGTTTGCAATATAAAAAAAAAAACATGTTTATGTATATATTAAACGAAAAAAATCATGTTTTTTTTCTATAATCTTTGCGTTTACTATTATACATTTTCAACATGAAAACATAAATAAATAAAAACAACAAAACGAATGGTGGTTCTATGTTAATCCATAAATCGACCTCCTACTGATGGTCAATTATGGTTATTATTACTCAACGAAAAAAATAACTGAAGTCTTCAATAAAGTTTGGCACGGATGTAGTTCATACAAACCGACTATCGCACAATTTTAAATAATGAAAACAATTTACGTGACAAATTATTGTTTATTTGTAAAAAAAAAAAAAACAAAAACAAATACAGGTCAATATTATTAATCCACCAATTAATCCCCAAAATTAGACGGTTCGGAAATTATTTAAGTTATTTTCAAGTAGGTAAGATATAACACACATAAACACGTTTTAATGGAATAAAAATAAACGGAAATGTACGAGAAAAAAGCAAACACGTAGTTATTAGGAGCTGTATAATATAATTGTGGCATAAATATGAATTCAAATCGTCGAATAGTTACTATGTTTCCTAGTTGAGGACAAATGTATGAAAGTTGCGGACGTGACTAACATAATGTGATATGCGTTTACGGACACATCTTCACCGCCGATTCGCGGGGCTAAGCTACCTACTCGAATTGATGGGATTGATCAAAAATATTACTGTCTTGCGAAAAGCAGTCTTAATCTTAGGTTGATAAGCAATTAGTTAATGAAATTCATTTTTATAATTTTTGAAAAAGTAATACTTTTATTTAAATAATAATTCAAGTTTTTTGGTAATAGTTTTTGAAAAATAGACTGAATAAATTGTCGATGTCAAACATAAACGGTGAAAATATAACTTATATTGACTTCACGTCCGCCAATTATTAGTATGGCGTCTGATTCAAAACCCTTGTACGCATTTATTATGCCAAAAGAATATTGACCTTATGAATTTTTCCCGCAATATGTACCGCATATTATGCTTATAATATCAAAACAACATTCTATATTTTGTCAAATCAACTACCAGTATGATATATTGAATAACTAAAATGTCTTAAATTAACTAATTTTAGGTGTTATTATGATTAAAAATCATTTATCAACACTGCTCGCTCAAGTCAACGTTTTATCGTGGTTAATATAAATGAATATGCAGTTGATTTAATTAATAGTTATTTAACATCATAGTTTGCAGTTACAACAACTACATTATTTTTATGTGTGTAGTTACCAACAGAAAATATAATATTTACTTAAGGTCGGTTACGTAGGCTAGAGATATATGTGTAATATATACCGAGTAGTGTTAGGTTTGCACAGATGTCGGCGTGATTGTAAATTAATATAAAAAAAAAAAAACACATTTTTGCGGGTAATGCTAATAATTATAAAGAAATTTTAATAATTGGTTATATTAGTGTTGATATGAGTTTTGTTTAATTAATATGCTGAGGTACTAAACTGAGCCTAAATTTATATTGATCTAAAAGTGCATAATAACCTTGTCTGTTTAATCAATTTAATATTATGTCAACTGGAAATGTAACATACTTGCAACTATAATTTATTGACTATCAATTTACTAATTATGTTACCGATAAGTGTTGTTATCCTTAAGTCAAACTAGGCGTTTAAATTTTATTTTATAAATGATTGATTGTTTAATAAAAAATAAACTATTTAATTTTTGTATTAATTAAATCAAGATAAGTTGATAAGTTTTCAAAACATGATATACTTAAAAATATATATTCATATATAGCAAGTAGTAATAGTAAAACACACATCTGTTGTTCATTACGATTGTTTACAGACAGATGAACATTCTAGAATCTTAGTTTCTAAACCTTTTAATCTGACATTTCAAATTTTTGAATAACTTTTACGAAAACTATGTATATTATATATATTTTATATTTTTGAATAGAATTTACAAGTTTATATACTTATTATAGGGAAATATCAATCTTACATCAATTATAATACCATTTGTTTATTAATATACTATTTGCTCTACGATTTTGGCCGTTTATTAAATTATTATTATTGATTTAATTAGAGAAAAAAATTTCCAAATTTTAGTGAGGGGGAAATAAGAACCATAAAACCTTACACCTTTACTCTCACAAAACACGAGTTATGTGTTAAAGTCGGTCTTTATTAAATTTCAATGTGTTAAATTCTTATCCATTCAAACCACCCTCCCACGTATATATATAAAATAATAAAATATTATTCATGTTCAACGAGTGTATATGCAATGTTATAATAAACACGCCATATATTATTATTTTTTTTTTCGCTCTACTGTTCATATCTTTCTTCACACCCTCTACTCGTTCCCTCAAACGACCATTCTTGTCATACATATTCTCTTACTGTCTATAACCGACGACGCACCTTCTTCCCTGACCTGGACAGCCACCACTCGTAATGTAAGTTTATTACAACCACTGCAGTAATGAAATGATTTATGACACTAAGGTTTGATTCCTCTCTCGTTTACCCAAAAATCGCTTAGCTGGTCGTCCGATGTCGAGGGCGTTCTGATCTTCGATCTGTCGGTTTCCAGAGCATACGTGCGTTATTATTTGTAAGTACTCAACTGATATACCTATACGATATTTTGCGAATTAATCAACCGGAAAATTTACAACCCAAACTTTATGATGCGCATATAATGACTGGGAAGCAGCTTGGTGCGATACGTATCGTAATGTATAGGTAAAGTATTTTAGGAATGTCGTCGTTTCGCTTGGCAACGTAATATAAAATATTATAATAATATCAGACGAGTGTGATATGGCGATTGAGAGATGGAATACTTCGTTTAGTCCGGTATTTTATATTTATATAAAGTGTATAACAATTGACAACTTTTTACCTGTAAAAACGCAACACGTTTGCGCGCCAAAAAATATGTGTCCTTTTTATACAAAATCGATTTTGTTTTTTGTTGTAACTCAAAAATCAAAAATCAAGTAGATACTTGAAATTTTCACAAAATGTTTATATGAGTATTTTCAAGTCATGAAAATGTTTTCAAAATATTTTGACGTTTTTTGTATTATATTAAGATATTTGGCATTTCTTTTTAGTTTTTTTCGATAAATATCAAAAAAAAAAAAAAATTGCTCAGACAAAAATGTTGACATTTTAATAGAAGATTGTTAATAAGTTTTAATTATATTTATATATAAATATTTAAGATATTTAAACACAATTTTTTTTTATAAGCATTTAAAGTCAAAATTTTTTTAAATTTACGAAATTTGAAATTTATTTTGTAGTTAAATATGTATTTAATGTTTAAATTTTATAGCTGAATCAATCCTGAAAACTTAATAACCATAAAATCTAAATAATTTATAAACTTCACTTTTTTTATAGACATTTGAAGTTTAGATTTGGACAATATTTAAAATTTAAACGATTTTAGTCATTTTGATTGAATTAAAATTTTTTTCTGAAGGATTTGAAACTTTTAAGTATTTTATTATATTTTATATTTACAATGCAATTTTAAACCATTTATATTAATATTATGCTATTGCCTGTTTATAGTTTATACCGTTTTTTTTTTTTTTTTTAATTGCCTTAAGTTATTTTTATTTAAACAACCGGAGACCTTTATAAATACAATACATAATGTGTGTATATATTGTAATTAGTAAAAAAAATATATTAATAAAATAGTTGTTATTTATATAAATATACATGAACATGTTTGGGGTTATATGCCTAATAAGGTAGTCATTTAAACTAAGTCGTATGGCTTTAAACGTTTCTAGGAGTTTAATGTCTTGTGAATTGTTAAGAAGTTGTTTAGAAGTTGCGTTGATATGCAGTTTTAATTTGTTCGCATGTTTGTTGGTAAACTTTTTGATTTCGTTCTGGATGGATGATATCTACAAATCTTGATGGATGCCTTCATTCCTGTCAACTCAGTATGCTGTGGCAATTGTACGAAAGGCAATATTTTGACAACGTTAAATAACTTCAAAGTTGGATTTGCTGACAGAACTCCACAATTGTATGCCATAATCTTTCTGGTAGAAATTTAGTAGAGTTGATAGTATTAGTTGATTTTAATAGAGCACGTCATTTTTGAGTGATTCATCTTAATCACCAGTGTGTAGTGTTTTGCGTTATAATCTTCACCGACAATGTTTACCAACTTACGGATAAATCGGCGAATTTGATTTTATCTGTGCTTTTCAAATAAAGGAAATAAACAGTAATGACTATTTATTATGACTATAAAGTCATTGTTTCAATCATTGACACTAACAGTTGTAGTTTATATCGATAGTTCTGAGTATTTCTTAAACTTGTAATGTTTAATAGACTCTTTTGTGATCATCGCCATACTTCATCGGGCTTTATCGCTAGGATGAAGGTGGTATAAATACTATAAATATTATTTTTAACATCAGGATGAACCGGGGTATAAAATGTATTTCTGATATAATAGCAATATCAAAGTTTTCAAATGTGCAAGAAGTCATCGAGTTCTTGTTTACGTTGTACTAGTTCATTGGTGTTCAATGCTATGATATTATCAGCAGTGAGTGATTCATTTTTTTTCTTTTGGTTTTTGTTGTTAAACTTAGATTGATTATTTTCTAACCTATCCAGTATAGATGTGATATTTTTTAATAATTGCGTCATGTTAGTCAAGTCAGATAAGATATCCATTAATATGGAATTATTTTATTTGGACTGTTGTTGCTGTTTTGACGTTTAGGGCGTTATGTTATTATTGCAAGAGTCATTTATCTGAGCAGATGTGAGCATCATATCATGACTGCTATGACGGTTTTCACTGGTTTTTGTTAAATTTGTCGTGTAAAGTACTTAGAAACATTTTTTGGGTATGGTATTTCTTCTGCCATCTTTAAGCAGTTTTCAGTTGCTTTCGTGGCCATTAGCTTCTTCACGAGTTAAATTATGAACTAAGTTTTGTACATCATTAACATTACAGACTGTACTATTAGGCACTGTTTTTTCAACATTATTATCTATTACCATGGCATATTGTCCCGGTGGGCTTGACCTATCTCTTGAATTAGGATTCGTTTTTTCATGCACTTATTTATATTGTTTAGGCTTACATTTTTATTAATATTATTAATATTACTTATTTGATGCCCTTAATTGACTCTAGTTGTAAATCACTCGCTTATAATTTGATAGGAAGTTTATGCAAATGCAATGTTCCATTTTCATTTTGTATTTGTATTAGAATTGTCTGATCACCTAAAATTTATTTAGATGCTGTGTGACTGTATGAGCATTGTCCATCAAATCCATTTCAGGATAACGGTTAACTGCCACGGTTGTCAGCCTAAATTGTTTGAAATAAAACACTTGAAACTTTTAAGTTGTAATCGAAAACATTTTTCGTATAGAAATATTTATTAAAATCTTCACATAAACTTTGACACATACGAGTGGAACATACGTGATTCTTATTCACCAAACGTGAATTGTATTATTTTTACTCCTATTAAAATAAATTATAAATTACAATAATAATTAACCTGGTATTATATACATAATATATAATTTATATGATAATAGGCTGACAGACTGTCTCCGCTCAGAGTTGTGTTTCTTATGCAATTATTTAGCATAGAATTAGAATATAACACATCTATATTACAATGGCCTACTCAGTGGTGAGGTACACTTGCCTACCTAATTTATCCTTTTGCTTTTATGTATAAAATAAGACGTTCTTGGCATATTTTAATGTACGATTTTCATAAGTTGACATTAAGAGTTAATACATCATGACATACAATATCAATTAGTATATACTTACATAATTGTCTGATATATGATCAGAAAAATGTAAGTAAATAATTTGGGTATAGGTTCGTTTTTAATTAAACACGAATAAAGGCATCGCCGACTATATTTTTGCGTAAATAACATTTTAACCAAATACCTATTTCCGATTTTGAGTTTTATTTTTATAATGACTTATTATTGCTTTGAATTTTTCTGAATGGACATTTCGTGCATAGGTATTTTAGTGTGTGTTGTGCTGTTTTCAGATAAAAAAGTAAAAAATGTGCAATCATGATGCATCAATGTATTTCTGTAAGTATATACTCCTTCTCTAGTCTCCATGCAAGTGATGTACACTGTACTTGTATATTATTCGTAGTCCTCATCGTTTAACCGTCTTAAATGCCGATAAAAATTCGTTTGCTTTTTACAAAACGTCTGGGTTTTATCAGGCGACACTATCACACGTCCATCGATGCGGTACGGCTAGAGCGGCGGACAGGCCGACAAAGTTCTCCGGAGTATATTTACACCGCTGTCTTATGCCGTTCTCCTCGAAGAAAAAAATTTTTGAGAGTGTGTGTGCGTCGGTGCGTGGGTGGACCGATATTCGAATTAAAAGAAAGGAAGTAAAATACAAACACATGTGTAAACTACTTATATATATATATATATATATATATATATATATATATATATATATATTATAAACTAACCTACCAACATATACATATGTATGTAGTGTGTGTGTGTGTATGAAGGTAATGGTCGATGGGTAAACGACGGTTAACGACGATTAACGATTTACCCGGGAGGTAGGGAAACAAACGAATAAATATAAATAAATAACGTCAAAAGTCGGAGGAGATCATTATTTTATTGTATTTTCGCTCCAAGACGGTCGTATTACGATGATATCTCCTGTAAACAGTTGATATATCGCCAGTATTTTCGATTCTCGCCTGCAGGGTTTTATTTATTGAATTAAGATTAACACCTGTCTTCCCGACCACAAATACTAGTTATACGCTTCAAATATCTACACCAGCAGCGATCCGATAGGAAGGTAGTAGGTACTCACACTCTACACTGTACGTCAACCCATATATTATTTTTTTTTTTACATAAAAATGCTTGTTCATCTTTTTTTTTTGTACAGTGAGATTATATAGTCGTAACCTTTATATTATCACTTTCAAATTATTATAATGATTGTCATTATACATTTTTTACTTGAAAATAAAATATTTTTATTTTTTTTTATCAATTCGCAGTTTGGTAATTACTTTATTGATATTATACCAACATAATATATATATATATATATATATATATATATATACTTATTTAATCATTTATAAATTTGATTTAAAAATAAATTGATCCGCCATGACTTGAATATAATGTGAATTACATTATCCATCTTGCTAGGATTTTCTTCTAGGAAAACATCACCACGGTTCAAAACAATGTTGTTTTAAGGCTACATTTTCAATACCAAATTTCTAAGTAGGAAAACTTATTTACTAGTACACACTTCGGATTGCACACTTCCGATTTTGGATTATATACCTTATGTTATGGTATACTAAAAAATAGGAGCTGCGATATGAAATGTATAAATTTGTTTTTAATTTATCAAAGATGGTCTTTGTATGGACTATTATTATCGCTGCATACAAAAATATAATTATTACTAAAATAATATACTTCTTGAATTTCATGGAAAATGTATAGTAAAAATATTTTTTAACCCTGCTAATCATTAATAAATAAATAAGTACAATAATAATGTTATCCGTTTAATATAATATTTAACCATGTTCGTATTTTAATAATATAAAGATTAAATAATTTAATTAAAATATTATATAGAGAGCTAAATATAATATGACGTATCCAGAGTTGTCTGTAAAAAGTATTTTCGATTACTTATTATTATAAATGTTTAGAGCTAGTCTTCTTGTAATTTATTAAAAAAGAATTGTACTGTAAACATTTTTTTTTCGTATGGAATTATTAAAAAATGGATGATTGTTGAACATACGCAGAAATAAATACTTGGTATAATTAACATACTTACAATGATACAAATTAATGCTGTTTTTTAGTTCACTCATACAGACTTTTTTTTTTTAATCTTTGGGAAATGTTCAGAAATCCTATAGCAATTACTGCTTTTAATTGCAATTGTGATTGCTCAGTTGGTAAATCGCAAAAATAGACGCAGGGCCGACATTAATATACCATATACGCCTGTATCAAGGCATTTATTTACCAGTATACTTTCTTTTAATGAATACCTAATGCCAATTGAAGTCGCAAATAAAGGTATCTATGTAAAATAGTTTATAAATAGGCGTTTGTTCATTTTTTTAAAAATATTTTTCTTTTGGGTAAAATGTATTATTTCTCATTTTAATCATATTTTCAAAGTGACAGATATATAAAATTTACCGTATCTAATAATAGACGATCTTTGATCACCGTATTGATATAATATTATCGGTATATTTTAATTATTTGCAATTATTTGATTTTTAAATGATTTCTGTAGTAAAACAATATTCCAGTGGTAAAATAACTCGGGTTTATTTCATTAAATCTGTGGATCATTTGAAATGACGATTGATTTCAATAACGAGATGACGCTTTTGTTACTATAACAGAACGGTTTGTACTGAATACTGTGGTAGTTGTGCCATGTTTACTTCAGAAAAAAAGTTGATAACGTCACGCAAATAAAAATGAGGATATAATCATAATATTATAGAATATGGATGGATGGATGGCTGTGTGTATACGTGACGTGACATTCGGAAAACTAGAGCTCCTCATAATTTTTACCGCCGTTGTTTGCCGATTCCTTTTTCCCATTTATTTAGCTCTTCTCGAAAACGTTGACAACGTCAATCACATTGACACCGAAACCCCGAAGGTTTGGCCTACACGTTTTTCAGACGTCATTCAGCCATCTCATCTATTTCCGGTTCGATGGCCGCATACTAATATTACCAATTCGAAAACATACGGATTGAAACAGTATTCGACGAAACATGGTGTCTTATAAATAACCCCGTAACACGGTGTTATGGAAAAAATAAACGACTGTTAAACAAAAGATTATAATTGATAGACAAGGAGTTGTGATAGTATAAATTATATTGCACGTTTTCGACGACATTGATTTTTATTATTTTGCTTTAATTCAAACAATAATAAAATAAATAGAGGTTGGTATTGTTACTGTTGTATTATAATAAAGGATGTGACAGTCATTATTTTATCAAATTGTAGTTCTATTAATATTTACTCGTATTGTTATATTTACGATTCGTATTTCTTCCATCTGAAAATTAAACACAATATATTTTACTAAATTTTATTCAGTATTATATTATGATTGAAACAATACAAAAATGCTAAGTCAAATTATTTTTTACAAACATATTATTTGAAAAACGCTGTGTTAATATTATGTTAAATATTAAATGGTTTAAATACAAATTCAATTTTTCTTAGTTGTTACACGAAATAGAAAGATAAGTGTGTATAATGATAACTATAACAATAATTAAATATTATAATATATTTCTCACTTTAAAAATAATCTACTAAAAAAATTTAAATTCATTAATATGTTTTGATTCTCCAACGAGCTAGAACTATAGATACCTACTTATGTTCTTAAAATACTAACATGCAAGCAGTTATGCACTTAAAAAAAATAAAAATATGTGTTTAAAAACAAAAAAAATATGTACTGAAATTCTATGTGACATAGTTAAAAAATATATATTTTAGATTTTAAATGGAACGATAAATGTATTGGTTTTATGATGATTTGTCTTTTATTTTATTTTATCTATCATCACCTTTTGGAGCAGTAAAATTTCGATTTTCAACTTTGAAGTTGCTTTTTGGTAGCGAATTGGTCTTAGTTAGTAACAATTTATATTGCCTGTTGTAAAAATTTAAAATCAAATTTTGCCATCAAATCGCTTTAAATCAAGCATCGAGCACTGTCGCTATTTGAGTTTTTAAATAATCGTAGTACTAAAATTTAAGCGAGTCAGTTATTTTTTATTATTAGGGCATTTTTTTAAGTAAAATACACATTTTACGGGATTGAAAATTTTATATATATATATATATATATACATAATGTTTTAATGAATTGAAAAAAAGTTAGAAATAGCTTTTGTAATACATAGATTAATACCGATAACAAAATTCGTTGGCCATAGTCGTATTTGTAAATCTATGGCAGGCCATTATGACATAAAAAAAATTAGGGGTACTAAAGTACGGCCTCCCGTCCTCCCAAAAGGCGCCTTTGACGTCGTGTGAACAAATAACAATGTGTCAATGCATTATAGATTTTGCGACGTTAGGAGTACGATAAGTTTTCCAAAAATCGTTCTCCACAGATCGGATACATACGCGCGTCTAAGTTCTCTTACATAAATATTTACATACGCATTATAATATTATCATGGTTACCGAATTAGATGCCGTCGGTAACACCCCCCACTCCCATCGATTAATTTAGATTCAAACGCGTACGCGCCACGACGGCTGTTGTTGAAGCGTAGATGTACGAGCTACGATGTGTCACGTTGCGAAAGTCTGACATATTATTATTATGATAATAAACTAGAGTTGAATTTCTATAACTGCAGTACATGTATGTATATTATATTGTAATTATTGTTGGAGGCGAAGCGAAACACATCCAGCGGGCCTTATCGTCTTCGAAACTCGATTTTCGGCTGCATTCGAATAATATAATATTATTTATATCTGCAATTATAAATTATGGAAAAGACCTAGACTATGTAGATGAATAGATGATGTATCTAGTTATACGTAATAATACAATTAAAGGGAAATAATATTCACGTAATTTCACGAATTCAATCACAAGATGTGCAGAATAGTGAGTTTAGACCCGTTTCGGCACGATGATTTGATTTGATTGTAGTTTTTTTTTTATTGATCCAAAGAGATGCCTATGGTATTTTTCTATTTTGTTGAGGTTTACAATTCATTTGTAGTTAAATAACAAAATCATAAAACTATTATCCAGTTTTATCTTAAATTAGACAAACCGAAATGGCTAAATTTATTTTATGCATAATAATTCTAATTATAAATTTGATAAATCCAAGTTACAAAAAGATAAAATCTAAATTTACTTATATGAAGTTATTATAAATCTTTATCAATCTTGTAGCCTGTATCTTGTACCTTTTATAAATATAAATTATAATCTTTCTTACGTATGAACAAGATCATTCACAGTTTACCTATATTAAGAGCAAAAGGTCTTCTAAACACAGTGTACAGGCCATGTTTCTCAATATAAAATTATATAAGTATCAAAAAAAAGAAAAAGAAATCATTATGTCTATAATTAATCTACCTATATCATATTATTAAATAACCGCAACGTGAAGTTTATTTGGAAGCATCAAAATTTGTGTCGGATTTTATAACCGATTGAAGTCGAAAACTCTTACCATTCTTGAGGTTTCTGACAACTCCCATCGGCCGTCGATGATCGCAATAACATTACAAAAATGCAAACTACAACTGCGGCGATGGTGTACAGGAGGTAGACTGTATTTACCAATCTTGTCAAACGCTTCCAAATTATATCATATTCATAATAAAATATCAATAATAATAACATAATACAACCACGGCGAGAAAATAAATTATAATGATGACCAACGTTATAGATGCTTTATATAATTAATATGACACTGTAGTAAAGTTCATCAATCGAAATCCGTGTCTACTTAATTCTTTTTTTACATTTCTTTTTAGTGGGTAATTGTTGTTTGATGTCATGAATGTATCAACTGCTAGATGCAACATATACTTATTATATTATACTTTGAAATTGTGCGTATAAACTATGACATAGGTATTTAGAATTTTATATTCGTCAATATTTACTATGCATATTATTTTTAAAGTGTATAGTGCAAAGAAAACAAGAATAAATTATCGAGGGATTATTAATACATCTTGGAGCTGATATCTTGTCGTTCAAAAAAAAAAAAATAGTTTTAGTTATAGTTGAGTGTTATTATTTACAACCATAAATATAAGTAATACAAACGGCATTCGCAGACACAAAATAACTTTTAAATAAATAGTACTACTGAAAGGTATACCAATTATGTATCCATTAAAAAAATTTTACGCCTTGAATAAAATAGTCGATAAATTAACAATGAACAGTTTCTATTTGTATACAAATATTACAGTAATTATTAAACCCGTGACACTAACTGAATAACTATATAGGTATGTAGAGCTAAGAGATATCCGTTAAATATAAATAATTTACAACGTTTTGTTAACATATTAAACTATCGAGAATATAATAATATTATGTTATCATGACATCAGTGGAAATAATGTGATATTGGCTGTTTAAATATTTACGTTTGTAATATTCCCATCACGCTGAGTGTAGGTAGATAAATATACAATATTACAAGAATTATATAATTTTATTAATATTCTAAAATATACTATTATACACTGATCATACTATAATACATAATAAATATGTCGATTTTCTTATTATTTTTTTTTAACATTATAATAATATAAGTTATTCCATGGTATCGAGAAAATAGTACTTTGATCTTTTTACATAGGGCCATAAAATATACAATACGCGAAGGTTGCAATAAAACCCACTAACAAAAATTGTATAAACGGTTAAACGGTTCATATTATGAATGCCACGAAGATTAAAAATATAAAATAGCCTATGGATTAACATCGATAATCGAATCGATTTAAATAACAGATACCTGGAATCAAATACCACCTACTGATGACCAAATAATGAAAGCGAACTCGCATCAGATAATAAATGAGTTGTGTGTATAGTTTATCTTTATTGTACCATATGGACATAATGTCCGGTTCCATTAAATTAACTCGAAATAAATTATTATTTTTTTTTCTTTTACATAAAAAAAAAAATACACATTAAACTACGAATAAAGCATTATAATAATATTCACGAATTAATAATATCGGTCTGGCTATTTGCTACCATGTTTTTCTGGTGATAAACCTTTATGTGATATTTTTTTCAAATCACTTACCAGTTGTAGGTATAGGTAGGTACATTTTTAATATAGGAGTGTTTATTGTCGTTTTACATTATTTCGACGAAAGTGTCAGACAATAAAGTTTATATTTTATACATTTAATTCCATATAATATGATTTACCTTCAAAGACTGAAATGGTAATTCGAAAAAACTGTATTTTTTCATATTTAGTATTTATATCGTTGTTTCTGTGTACCCTGTACTATATAAGTAGGTACTGTAAAATTATAAAATATCTTTACATAAAAGTATTAAAGATTATTTATTATTGTTTGTATTTAGAATTCGATATAATTTGAGCACTTAATATACAAACGTGTAAAAGCATTGTATATTTTTTTCTAGAAAATCGTTACAAATAAAGTTTTTATTTTATAAAAATTATATTGTTTTATAAAATTTTGTTTGTATTAATTATATATTGATAATATTAGAACTATGTTAAAAATAGTGAGCAATGTTTAATTGTGGGCAGGTTACACTTTTGGTTAAATCTCAAATGCGAATATGCATACGGTTCTAAGAACGTATTGTTTAACTAGTTTTACAAAAAAAACAGAACAAAATGTTACCTAACATTCAAATTAATATAATTACAATGAAGTCCATAAACTTCGATCAATAAAATCCTTAATGGAAATTACAGGTATTTGCAACTATAGTCGTTCTTTAAATTTAGTTGCAATCACTCATACTCTAAATCAGATGTACCCATACTTTTCAAGGTACGACCAATTTCGGATAATATTTAAATTTTGGTGACCCACAACATACTAATGAGCTTTTTTTTGTGTCATTGCTGTTCGCTATCTTTGCGATAACTTTAAGTTTAACACTTTGCAGTGTCATGATACACTTGTAGTAATCGTCGCGGATAATGATCAATGATAAAACTAAATTTGAACATTAGTTTAGTTACACGAAAAACAATGTATCATATTATGTTTGTATTTATACGTTATATATATATTTTTTTGTTTATATATATATATATATATATATTATAGTAATCTAATATTATAAAAAAAAATATACAAATATTTCAAAGCTTAACGCAATGATCTAGGTACCAAAAATAATAAAATAACAAACCACAGTTTGGGATCCTCTGCACTAAACAATTCACGTTAACGATAATTTAAATTAAATTTACTTATTGTTCCATATTTTTTTTGTCAACTAATTAAATACTGGGATTTAAAAACATTGGAATGCGATTAAATATTATATGGTAATTAAGTTATTTCGGTTGATATTGATTTAATACTTATCAAATGTATCAAGTATGCATTTGAATAAAATTAATTTTCCCAAAATCCCAAACTATAAAATGTTTTTCAAAAAGTAATTCTTGAAGTATATTAAATTTTAATGTTTCTCCGTCTCCAATTCAGAAAACGATAATGTTTTTATTACAACACGTTAAAGATTATTATATATCTAAAAAGATTGATATTTTAGTTTTTTGTGTTATTTAGAAGTCTGTGTTGGGCAATTCAGTTTTGATTTTTTTATATAATATAAAAATCAGACTTTTAACTACTGTAACCATAAGCATTGATATTACTATACATTTTGAAATTTTAGTTTAAAACTATAGGCATTGTAAATCTTTTTTGACAGACGACTGCGTATAGGATAATAATATGTATTTGTAGGTTCTCGGTCTTTTAACTGTATTTAAGAAGGAATGTCCCCCTTTAGAGGACGTCGATTTTACCATATTACACATCACAAAGAGATTTCCCGGTCGTTGTCCACCAATCTAGTGCTCACATAAATAGCGTGTTACATACAATTTTTTAGTATAGTCAACGACGTGTTATTTTAATGTGTATACATTAAATACTTTCCTCAATATTTACTTAATTTAGTAAAAGTTTTACTTTGATTACTTAATTTAGGTTGTAAATATTTTTGTGCGAGCCACAAAACCAAAAAATAAACTATCAGGTAACCTCCTTGTAATTGTGAAATATGGTAAATATTTTTGTGCAAATTGCAAATTGACGAATAACGACTATGAAATCTTCCTGTAACATGTACTTCAGTAAAATAGATGTCAATTGAGTGGAGCATTTTTGATCGAATATTCGATTAATTACTGCGGTAAAAAAAGCAAAAAGACTGTGAATATAAAAAGATACATTACCTACCAGAGAATACTGAATAAATGTGCACCTAGAAAAAAAGTCATATGACATAAGTAACGTTTATCAGGTGAAAAATTTCCGAATTAATTTTTTTTTTTTTTTTTTATACATATTTTATTGTTTTAGGCATCAATTGTGTACTTGCACTTTATATTAAAATCATAATTAAAATTTTCAATTTAGTTTTGTATCATCTTTAGACTGGATCCATTTTGCCAATAATACATAATGATGTTTTTCAATGAATTTTAATAAAAGTAAGTAATGTTCAAGTGGCGTTTTATTTATTATTATATATTTACGGAGGAAAGATACTCCATTAAAAAAAAAAATGTGTATAAATTAACAGCTGTAGCATACAACTTGTAAGTAAATTATAAATTAATAAATATGTTTTTACAGTATAAGAATACATTTGTATTTATAGTAATATGCAAGCATAAAATAAATGTGTATTTAATAAAAGAAAGCAGTATTATGAATAATAATAATAATAACAGAATATAATACATAATTATGCAACATTATAACATTTTATTAAACCATTTATTTGTATAATTTCATTATCTAATATTTCAAAAATATATCTAACTTAGCAGAATTATCATAACATTAATATATTTGCTATTGAGTTGATTGAATAATTAGAAAGTATGTTTTGTAAAAACAAATAAATTATTATCTCTAGTATCTTTTAATTTAATTTTAAAATTAAGTTTTTTATAAAAAGCTATACAATCTATTTAATTGTTTAGTAGTTTAAATACAAGGTTTAAATTTAAATAATTTCTTTTGTTTTTTAGAGCTATCATATCAAAAAACCCCGAGACTCCATCACAATCTATATGAGGCTATCTTTCTACTCAACATTTAAGCAAAAATAATTGTAGGAAAGAGTTTCGGATAGAATTGAGATTTTGAAAAAGTGTGTTAAGAATTAGGAGACCAGATGAGGGTGGCTTATTCTAATTGTGATCGAACCAAAGACAGATGATTTTGGATTGGTTATTTCGATTTTAGGTGTTTTATCGAGGATGCATTTTTCTGATTTCCAAGATTATTATAAAGACGGTAATTGTCTGACGGATTTAAAATTTTGCACAAAAGTTGGAATTGCAGACATTTATTTATTATTATAGATATAAAAAAGTATTGGAGTGTTGAACAAAAACAACGCTCATTTTGATGCATGGAAAAAATCGCATTAACACTAAATTAATAGAATTAATTATTTAGCATTTTGAATTTCATAATAATTGGTGGCGTTGACGCGTAATTCTTTATTTTTAACTTTTTTTTTTTCTTCTCAATATAGTTAAACGTGCGATCTAGAATCAAATCCGTTACTCGTTAGCGTATCGCTCTCTATTTATATCGTAGACATATCTTATAATATTATAAAAGACATGCTGTAGTATGTAGGCGTATTTACATAGTATCACGTTTAAAGTAATAAGATACGCCTAATCATCATCATTAGTGTTCAACGTCAGACCATCGCGTACCTTGCCTACGATTTATGGTCGGTCAGTGTAGTAGGTTAACCACAAGCGTGTCCGGTATAAACGACCATACATACCTTCCTGACGCCTTTGGCCTTTGACTAGCTGGCGAGAGAATTAAGCGGGATTCACCGGACTGGAAAATCGTTTTCGAAGATGTATAGGACGACGGTGTAACAACACACACGATATGTGTGGAAGTACGGTGAAACCAAAAAGCATGTACTTATTTTTTATCCGTGTGTTGGACGGCGAAACATCAGTTGTGAGATGAGGCGAGCGAAAAATAGTACCTATATAGAACAATATCGTCTTTACGTACGTAAAATCAATCCAAACGAACATGAAAGATACGGAGAGGAATAATAATAATAATAAAAAGTCTAAAAAAAGGAATAAAAACAACGATTTTGTTTTGAAAGGCTCGTCGGATATAATACAGTTTGAGAAAAAGGAAAAATAGTGCGAGCGAAGGATAGATAAAAGGAGTTGTATATATTGCAAGGGAACCGGAGTTCGACCTGCTCTTTCTATTATATATATATATATATGATATACAAATTTGAGAAAGTCATATATGCAGTATCTAAAAAGTGTACTAAACAAACTGTACGAATAATAATTTGCATACACAATTGTCTTAACGGCCGAACACTTCATTTGTAAACTCAAGCGAACAAACAAGTAAAAATAAAAATGATATTTTCTCGAATCGAATATTTAGAGCCATAAAAATTGAATACATGTATTGAATGGGTCCAATAGTTTTAAATTAACTACTTAAAATCCAAATAAAAAAAATAAAAAATGAATTCAAATCCCAAAGAAACATTCACAAACTTAAATTTCTTGTTTCTAATTATAGACAATAAAATAACTATACGAAAATAGTTGGATACCTACCTAACCAGTAACCTACATTATTAATTATTTTCGATTATCATCACCGTTTATCTCTTTATATGAATATTAATAGTATTGTATTTTAATAGAATAATTTCGTAATTACTTAAAACAGTGAAAACTAATATTTTTATTGGAAAAATATTAATTTTTGTTGTTTTATTAATTGTTTTACTTAAATACTTAAAGATTTTATTTAATCGATAAATTAAAAAAAGAAATTATACATTTTATTAATATTATTATAATTTTTTTTTAATCAAGATACGTCGATTTGTTCATATAAAAATATAATTATTATTGAACATAATATGTAATATTAACTTAATTAATAATATTTTTTTAAAAATATCTGTTGATTAATGTTTATATTAATATGATTTTATCTATTTAATAATTTGAGTAATGGTAGATAAGTTCCTACTTAGGATTGAATTGATAACCGGTAAACAAAAACTGAATATATGTATTTTATTACAAATAAAATTTGCTTATTAGTAGTATTTGAAAATTTCATGAAATATTTTAGTAGTTTAATAAAATTTGTTTTTATTTTTTACGAACATTTGTTATTCTATTTATAAATATATAATTTATCAAAAGCCTATAAGAAATTTATTAATTAATTTTTTTTTTTTTTTTATTAAATGAATATTTACAATCTGTATACATAACATAATACAATAAGTAAATTATGAAAGCTTAAACGAAAACGAAAAGAACATGAAGGCATGAGAGAAGGGGGCGTCCATTGAAACCACTTCAATAAGTCATTTTACTCATCAGAATGTTAATTTAGTTTAGTAGATCTCTGGGCCAACGTCGTTTTAATCGATATAGTGGATTTATAGGGTTAGTTAAAGAGCGGAGATTGGAGATAAGTGGATTTTGATGGTTAATTATGGATGTGTGTAGTTTTTTGTAGGATTGAGAGGCTAATTCAGAAAGAGTTAGGATTTTCAGGTCATTATGGAGGGACTGATTGCTGACGAACCAAGGAGCACTTGTGATGACGCGTAAGCTTATAGACTGAGTCGGAGCTAAGATGCTACCTTGAGATTAATTAATTATATATTTTAATATTTACACAATTGAAATGATTTATAGACAATATATAAATTATAATAAATTATTATTTTATGAATTTATCATGGTCATAAGTTCATCTATTTCGGTACTATCTATTTTAATGTTTGAACTCTATTCTTTTTCATTTTCCAAGTTAACACTACAGTTACTATCTTGAGCATTGATTTCATATTCGATTTCTGGTAGAAGTTGTAACTTTATATTATTATTAATTAATAAATAATTATTATCAGTATTTGTATTAAAAATAAAATTCAATATTTCAAGTTTTTGTGAAATAATCAGACTTCAAACACTACTTGTTACTAAATAATAATACATAATCAAGGTATCAAAAACTATGCTTAGGAACAAAGAAAACAAGTAATAATTAAGTTACTATATTATAATAATATTGTAAATACTATGTTTAATATTTTCATTAATTTCAAGATAAAAGTATTTTGTTAATTTATGCTTTTGATAATTTCGAAAAGCACTTTATACGTTTAACCTAATTTATATCATGAATGTCCACAGGCTGTGTAAAAATAGATTACATAATTGTAAAAAAAAAAACTGAGTAGAAGTTCTAAATTTGTATGCAATATTTAATATTTTAGCTTTTGTCAGTCGTATTGTTACGTCATATTTTCCGTTCTCGTACGCTGTGAGGTGTAAAATGACTAAAACTATCTGCCAACAGTAAATAACACATAAACCATTGATTAATTATTGAATTAATAATACATTTTTTCTACATTGTATCTTTGGAATCTCTGAGTATGAGGTATAATGTAAAAATATTGGTTCAGTCGATAAGCACAAAAGAATGCAATTAGTAAAAAAAAAAAAAAATGGTTAAAATTTGTATCGACGTAAGCAAAATCTCAAGTGCACCCGGTAACAATTTAGTAAATATTGTTTAACTGTTGACATATATTTAATATTAAAATATTTAAGTACATGACTATACGTTAAAAATTCGTACAGTCATGAAAATTCGATGTCCAAAAAAATAATCATTGACTATTGAATAAATAACCAGGTACTTGAATTCATTTTATTTAACTTAATATTTATTATTAGATTAATATTAAAAACCTATCTATCAATATTGACTATTGAAAATAATTTGTTTACAAATAATTATTATTATCGATTTATCCAAAACAAATTTTAATATTAAATGTGTTTCTGCTTTGTACATCATAATTGTAATAAGTTGTATGTCTATGGTTAAGAAGTAAATCTTAGGAAACAATTTAGTGTCTATTCATAAATATATTTATTTTTAAATAACGTTGAAGTACCTTCACTGGGAGGCTTTTCGACTCTGTTATTTTCATATTATTATAAAATAATAACCTATTATAGACAGTCGAATAAAGAATTAAAAAAAAAAAAACTGTTAATAGAGCACTGGTAGATTATGTTCGATGTACATAAAATCGAATGCATTAAAATATACCTACATAGGTATCTTAGCATTTTTCCCACAAACCTAAAAAAGTTTCATTTTAAGAGTGAATTTTGTGATACTAGATTTTTTCAATGTGTTTCATTAGTAGATACTTAATACATAACACCATAAATACTTATAATATTATTTGCAGATGAGATTAAATCACTTTTACTGTGGTAAGACTCGAATGCACCATACGGTAATAGTTAAGGGCTTGTAACTTTTACAATTTGTATTGGTAGCTACCATACAAATTACAAATTTTCGTTGTTTTATAGTATTCTAAAGTACCTATCTATTATAGTGATAGTTGAACGTTGTACATCTACATTATAATGAAGTGCTCAATGATTTGAATTTTAATCATTGTTCAAATTTGTAGTTAAATGTAAAACCACTATATAATGCTATTTATTTGAAATCGTAAAAATTATATTGTAACCGAAAAATAATTTTAAATATTATTTTCAACTAGTAAGATAATTGGATTTTAAATTTGTTACTGTTTAAAGTATAAAAAATAAATTTTAATTATAAATATTGATAGTTAACAAAGTACTGAATTGTTTTGCTTATATTGATGGGAAAGGAAAAAGAATAAATAACTAAATCATGAAATTAGTCGGATGGTAATATTTATATTAAATCGGTGCTTAGAAAACCGAGCGGCATAAAATTCGGTCAGATTGGGAGCTAGAATAAAAAAACACAGAAACATGGATAATATGACTATAATAATACCTAATCATAATAATAATATAATAATACAAAACCTTGCGAGGGGGCCCCTACACTCGTAGACGACGAGGATGCAGATTACATAATAATGAATATATATATATATATAATAGTACTTTCGGCCGGATATGCTTACCTACAACATGTTTCCATGTCACCACTCCAATTTCGTCCCCTCAACGGAGACCGCCGTGGTTGCAATTTTTCATTACGCTACTCCATGGTCATAGACAGAACGAAAAATAGAGGAATAAAAATAAAATAAAGACCAGTCATACCTGGTGATCATCCAATTTCCCATGAATATAAAGATGAAAAGAAAATTACACCGATTTGCACTGCGATTTCTGAATTCGTATGACGTGTATTATGGTGTACTTATATGTAAATTATATAAAGTGCACAGTTATTATTCATTATCGGTAACCTCGTATTTGTGTTTGACTTAAAATATTAATATAAATATATTTTTGGGCTGGATAAAAAAAATAATTTTTTTAACCGATTTTTGGTAAAATGTTCGTTATCATGGTTACTTATCAACATTTGATTGCTTATTATTTATTATTTGTATTAAATTAGTTGTATTATTGATATAAGCATAATATGTATGGTTCATTGATTTTTCATGTAGAGGAAATATATCAAGTAGCATACTATGTTTAATCACTTAACCTACTTTTTTATGTTTATGTGATCACATTTATAGGAGACTAACGTTATGTTTATGACCTTTGTAGTAAGTGTAAATAAAATGTAAAACTGCTAAATAAATTATTATTAAATATTAACATTGGTACACCAGTGTAAAAAGCTTGTTTCGCATCGACAACATTACGATTCGTAGAGTAGGTATAATGCATACAAACATCTTCAAAGGGATCCGAAGTGTTTGTGGTATTCCCGTCCAGCAGATAGGCATTCGCAGCTAATCAAATCAGTTCAAAGCCTTTTCAAAACACTAAAACTATATCTGTATTATAAATGTAATATCGACCGAAACGCGCGAGTTTCAGGTCTATACGTTTCAATAGCGTCTTATTTGGTTACCTCCTCGGCTTTGCGAAAACTCAAAGTGCATTAGACAATTTTTCCGATCCGAAATGCCATTGTATACTCGTTTTTTTAAAAACAGACGATTTTTCGACATTATTTCTTTTTTTCGTTTCTTGTCATTGAGATCGCAGTTACGGTGGAATGTTATAACGATTATATGGATATAAAATATTATCGCATTACAAATTTACGGGGTTCTGTACTTGATACTTTATTATTAGCTCTTCATCAAAAATTGTTCGTCGGGTACATGCTCGATTCCGGTAGTCGTTTCACGCATAAACAGCTCATTGCTAAGTGTGTTATAATATAGTCGTATCCCACGTTGTTGCCTGATAAACAACACCCGCCGTTTTTATAGTTGGGCACTTTTCCCTTTATAATTATGCGCGTCCATTAATATATTGTATTTTATAAATTACATTCTTATGACTTTTTTCATTAGGGTTATAATCCTTACTATCATCTGTATCTGTACTCGGGCAACGTAATGATATAATAGATTTACCCAAATGTACCTAAACATATATTAAACACACTTTTAATGCGCTATCGTGTGTATAATAAGTAAATAAAAAAAATTAATCACTATACACTGCTGCTAACGTATTTCATAGTTTCATTACCTTGTTATGTTGTTTTAATATGCATTATACGCTGTACATTGGCATAAGACTAGAAAACATATATATTCATTAAATCCATATTATAAACTATAGGTGTATTTTTTAATCCTTGAACATTTTTTAAAATCGTATAATAATAACTATATAAAGTGTTTGAACCGGGACGAATACAAGAAAATAGCGAGAGGGAAATAGGTTCAATTTATGGCGGCCACAACAAGTAAAAGCATTCATTAACAAAATAACAAATAGTTCAGATTTTGCCACTTGGACAAAAAAAATACCTATTAAGTGTAAATAATTTATAATATACATGGGAAATACGTAAATATAAGTATCTAACCTATATGTATTATGTATATTGTATTATATTCCTGTCTGATGAAAATATAAAAATACACACTTTTTGTGTAATAATATAATATAAGAATTTTTGCTGGAAAATTTTACAAACGATTTCAGAATAGGTGATGTCAAGGTCATTAAAGTTTTTATCGACTTTTACGACTATCACATTGCTGATTCGCAATACAATACATTCTATAAATTGTTCTAAAACTGCGGTGCAGTTGTTATTCTTTATACATTAAACATGAAACTGTAATAGGAAACACCGAGAAAATTCACCCAATTATAATATTACGTTCGTTAAAAATTTCAATTTGCTGTGTATGAAACATTCGATTTAACAACTATTTGGGATGATAAAAAAAATAACGCGGAAACGAAATTAATGAGTTCAATGTTGGTGTGATATTTATTTTTTATCTATATATTTTTTTTTGTTTTGTGTAACGTTTTTATTTTTATTTGGCTTCGTGGTTATGATGATTTATATTGCATCCACATTAAATTCGTATGTGTTGACAATGTGTTTAATGATAGCATTATTGTGTATAATATTCTAGCTGCATTAAACAGCCCTGGAAAAAAATGAACAATTATTATAAGATTCAGCGATTGGTGTGTTTCGGTTTGAGTTTACCTCACGTTGGTATCGTTTTACCTCAGGACAAAACAGATTTTTAACATGGTATTACATTTCTGAAGTCTGTGGCACATATGGTTCCGTGTGTGTGTAAGTAGTAAGTTCTTGTAAACCATATACAATTTCTTTGTCGTTTAGGAGGAAAAGAAGGAGAAGGGAGAGGAGGGAATGTTTTTATAAATAAATAAATATATATATATCATAGTCGTGTTTTAAATTTGTGTAGGATAAGTATAGCGTTGGTACGTTTTCTAGTGAAAGTTTTAAGCATAAATGATAAATGTTTTAATTTGTTATACTGATGATAATGGTCAAAGTGCAGATTATTGATTTTTTTATATATTTTTAATTTGTTCAATATGGGTAAAGATTCGAAGAACAGTTTAAATAAAAAAGTAATGATCCATTTAAGCTTGATTATTGCTATAAGAGTTCAATAAATATCATTATTATATTATTATATTATACAGCTGCATGCTAGCGTATAAATATTATTATTGCGTTTTTAGATGAATTTAATTGTAAGCTTGGGAGAATTGCCTTGTAGTCTTATTTATCATAGTGGCATCTAATCAAAAACCTACACTCTTACAAGTTTTCAATGTGATTTCATCTTTTATCTTATTTTAACTTATCAGTTATTAAGTCTGTTTTTGAGAATTATAATATTTTTGTAATGCATTTAAATAATAAAATTATGATCACACGGCGTTTTGTTTAGGCATCTTAAGTACACTACCGCTGTGCCTTCATTTTTCATGTTTTCGGTTGCAGAGTAATATTATTTTGTTATTTGTGATTTATGTCATGTCTTTCGCTCACTTATTATGCTAATTTTTTTGTAAATCGTTGTGTTTACTTTTAATTGATTTGAAGTTGTTCTTAATGATTTATCATTTGTATTAAACATTTGACACAGTATGATAAAAACGTATGATTTTATTGTTAAAATTTGTTCCAATCATTAAATGGAGAATACGAAATTTGGACTTAACTAAAGTTAACAATCATAAAAACACATGGTTTTAATTAGAAACTTGACGAATGGTTTGACGTAACAAACAAAATGATGATTACGACGGACCGTTGTACCCGACGGAGTCGGACGATCAAATCATATTTTTTCACCCGACAAACGGGACGGCGATGGTCGGGATGCGTCAGAACGGTGAAAACAAAACCCTTTGGTGCCGCCGAAACAGCGCGCGTAAAGAGTATTTTGGTCGGGGCGGCGTATTAAAATTCTCTGAGCTCATCATCGCGGAATGTTGCGAACTGGCTTGGCACACATTAACGATTATTATTCGGGTCGATGCAAAAGTGAAACGTTTTATGCTCGCCGCCGAAAAGGGATTTAATGAAATTCCGGCCGTCGACGTGTCCCCCGGCTAGGTATTTACTCCAATCATAGTATAATAATATAGGAAACGTACATAACACACACACACACACACACACACACACACACACACACACACACACACATACACATGTATTATGAGACCAGTTGCAAAGAGTCTCTTTCATGCCGTATATTATACTACTCGTGAATAGTTCGTTGTTAGTCCTTTTATAATAGTTGGTGTCCGACGTAATATTATAGTAACTTTAACAGAATTAACTGACAGATGTAATTATTGATCATCTATAATAATATTATAACATACAGTAGTTTTTAATCTTAATAATTCTTTTTTTTTTTTAGTTTGTACATTATATTATTGCGATACGCGATAAGCCGATATCTGTTGATTGTAATTTAATATTAAAAAAAAAAAAATGTAATATTGATTGGAACAAAAGTTATTACACAAATGTTACAATAGTTAATAACTGAATAATAAATAATAGTCACACAATGCATAGATTCATACCGTAGCCATGCATAGAAAATATAATATATTATATACCTATAATATTATATATGAGTGAGTGTGTGTTGAAGATAAAATAACTTGATAGCTATTGCACACTACATTAAAAAAAAAAAACTTATGAGTAATTTTTTGTTTAATTTAATTGACTTAACTAGTAAGTTGATATTGATATTAAATAAAAAACTTAACTACCTAGTTAAAGTATTTATTCATTGTAACACCCTTACTTTTTTTTATTTAAATAAGTAATACATTAGTTAAAAATATCATCCTGATACATAACTATAACTGTAATTAAAACTAATTAACTTGATTATTTTTTTTATTGGGATGCCTATTCTATATATAATGATTTTAAATAAAAATATTCAAATTGAAAACTTTGATTTAATAAAAACTCGTAATTACTACAAAAATACTATATTAACTACTACCTTGTCCAATGCAATTAGTTTGGTATGGATATGATCAGTCAATGGTCCATGTGGAGGCCTAGATAACGAATATTTTGTGGGTGGGATGGGTAGGTTATTGAGAATTATGGTAGGGTAGTTCCTTCGTCTGAGTGTGAATGTGCAATGAGCGGATTTAGATTCATTTATATCAATTTCCAATTGTTTGCACCAGGTTTTTAGTAATTTTAAGTGTGATTGAATTAAGTTTGAAGCTATTTCAGGTTTTGAGTGGAAGGCCAAAATAGCTTTGTCATCTGCGAAGTCATTTGTGATTATGTGGTTAGTTGTGGGTTGATTTGAATAAAAGATAGTGATGAAGGGTGGAAGATAGATTTTAGTTTGAAGAGGAGATCTTTGTGTCATACTTTATCAAAGGCCTAAGTCATGTATAGAAATGTAGCAGTGTAAATTAATTTTTTTTCTACTGAGAATGAAATTTTGTAGACTAAACAGCGGACTTGGTGAATTGTACTATTATTAGTGTGGTAACCGAATTGGTTGTTTGAAGTATTTGCACCAATTACTGGGATAATGTGTTTTAAGATAAGTTTTTCGAGAAGAGTAAGAGTAAGTGAACATGTCTGTAAGAGCTAGGGAAGTCTGGAGGTTTTCTTGGTTTTGGTATCATTACTATTATAGGGAATTTCCTTAGAAAATATGTAAATATGAAAATATTGAAATCTTATCATAAAGTTATAGATATGAGTTTAAAAAAGTATGATTTTTTGGGGTAATTGAGAAGCTACTTCAGATGTGATTAGGTCAAAGTCAAGGGTTTTATGTCATGCAAATTTTTGTATTGTATATTTTACTTCACTTGGTTGTATGTGTTTAGGGGGGAGACTCATTGGTAATGGACAGAGTAAGAAGTGATTTACTTTTCTGATTTGACTAGGAGAGAAAATATCAGTATGTGGTTTGAATGAATAGTTTAGATGGTGGCGGAATATATTGGATTCTTCTAAATCATTTATGGCCCAGGTTCTTTTTAAGGGTGGAACTGAGTGTTGACTACGAAAGATTTTCCTAGCTACCAGATTTTTTGTAAAGGTTTCTAATCTAATTTGGTTCTAGTATCTTTAAAGCTAATTATTGAGGTTGATGAGTTTACATTTATTCGAGGGGTATCTTATTCTTCGCAAAGTTGCTCGGGTTTTTAATTTTTTGAATATTAACAATTTGATAAGAAGGGGAATGTTTCTGGTAGTGTTATTGAGGGGGGGTAGGAGATGTGCAGAACTATACTGTTTCTTGTTTGGATTTTGTGAGAACATTTACTGCTTCATTGGGAGATTTCAAACTTGTATTAAGGTTTATTTTGTTTTGAAGGAATGAACTAAAAGTTACCAGTCCATTATACCCCGGGATAGGGAAAGTTTGTTTGGTTTATTTGGATAAATAGTATGAGTATTTAAGACATTTACATATGGAGTTGTGGTAATTGAGTGGCGTTGTGGGCTACATACTGTTAATGGGAATATTGTTGAGTATCAAAGATATACCATAGGATTTCAAATGGTTTGTTTGATATTGTGGTAGAGGTAAAATAATAACGATGCTCTTATTATAATGGCAGCACCTGTATGAGCTGTACTATCTGGGTGGTTGGTTTTAAGATAATTAAAATCCGGTTGATTTATATGTGATAAATGAGTGAGATCCGTTTCGGAGATGAAAGCAATATCTATTTTATTATTTTGTAGAATGACTGATAACCCATCTTTGCAATTAGTTAGGATGAGAGTAATTTGAGGTTATTTTATTAGTTGGCATTTTTATTAGTAATGAAGCTTAAGATAAGTGTGGTTAGAGAGAAATGAAATGGTTTATGATTGACTTAAATTCTTCTATCAATTTAGAAAATTATATTTCGTTATTAGTTTTTTGGAATAGGATTGGGAGGATGATGACCCTAAGTTGAATTTGCATACGTATATTGTTTTGGCTGGTATTCAGTAGTTGGTTACTGATGGAGAAGCTGATGTATGGTCGTGGAGTCGGATGGCTGTGGCAGGTGATGTTTTTTACTTGGTATATTGAAACGTTTTTGGATCAGTTGTTTGTATATAGTGCAACTTATATAGTTGGTAGGGTTTTGGGCATTTGGGAGGTTTGGAGATTTTTTGCAAGAAGTAGAGTGATCATTTTCACATTTTATGCACTTTAGACTGTGTGCATAATATGCTCTAATATGGCCATATATTTCGCAATTTTGGCATTTCAGAATTTGCTGTTTTTTGTGAGGTTCTTCTTTTTTTTATATTTGTGTAGAGTAGACTTGAAGGAAAAAATATCGCCATCATTTCTTCCTAGAACGAGGTCGACGAAAAACAGGGAAAGTGGTGTTTTGTTTAAGAATGTTTGATATTAATTGCGTTTCTGACGGAGTGACCTATTTCCTCGATTGCTGATGCTATATGAATTACTAGGTGGAGAGATATAGGTGAATAGTCTGATGACTATTCTTATTGGTTGTAGTTGATACGTGTAAAGTTGTGCTTTGATTTCTTTTAGAAAGTGGATTAGTTTTCTATAGTTATTAGGGTTGTCTGTTGGTATTTTCAGGTGATTTGAAGTAGATTTGCAAGATAACCTATTTGGACCGATTTCTTCAATAAAGCTATTTTTTAATTGTAAAAAGACGATTACGCTTTTAACGAATATAGGTGAAAGCAGGTTACCTTTGATAAGTGAGGGTTTATTGATCTGTCGGTATCATTATTATCGATAATAGTAGGTTCCGATTCATGCTGTGGTAGGACGGAGTAGCGGTTGAGGGTAACAAATTTCTTTGATTTATTTATATTTGCTGTCGTAGCTGATTGTGGCGGTGAAACAGATTAAGCGCGGTTTTTGTTTTTAGTTAAATTATTTTTATCTGTTGTTTTAACGATGTTATTGTTAACAAATTTAATTGGGAGTATAGTATTGGTGGTTTGATTAAATACCATTATTGCACTATCTTATCAACAGTCCAAAGGTCACCAAACGAGCAGTGTCTGTGATTATTTATGTCTCCATATTATTAATATTACACTTTTAGAATTAAATAATACTAACTTATAACTTAACATTATGTTAACTTATCTTACTAACTCGAGTAATTTTTTTCATTAACAGGTAATATAACAAATATTATGCTAATATTATTTACATTCAAGCGTTTAGCATAATTCAATTAATATTTTAAGATTATTTTCAAACTTATAAAAATTGAAATAACTTATATTTCGAATTCGATGAAATTACATTCAAACATGTTTGGTTTAAGATTTGGGGACCCATATAACACTGGCAAATGTAGCCTATAGGAAGATAAATGAACAGTATTTTACTTATAATACCAACTACATAATATTCCAGATATATTTTTGAATATTTCAGGAACTAATTTATAATACTATTATTGCTTATAAGATTACCAACGATGTTTGATGTCATAATAGACAATAGCTAAAGTTTGTAAAATAAGTCATAACGTATTAAAAATGCACAAAATATCGTGCATAGTTGAGTTTGTTTTAAAAAATAAACTTTATCTTTGATATAATAAAACAATTATTCACAGTTTTAAGTTTCTGTTTTTCTAAATGTTATTACCCACCTGGAAATTCAAATAAATAAATCTTATGAGGTTTTTAGATCTATATTGTGTTACAATATTGGAACTAAATGATTAATTAAAATCTTTTACAAGTATCTACACTATAAATTATGTTTATAGACTTATTAATTAAAAACATATCACATAGTATTATTATTGAATAAAATATTTTTACTTTATATACCATAGAGTAAAGGGTTTCAAAAGGTTTGTAGAAAATATTTTATACAGTATCTGCAAGGGGTGAATAAAATAAGTGAAATTTTTTGAATTGATAATACGACTTATTAGTTTAATTTTGTTGGTACTTCACAGAGGTAATTCTTGATTTTACGTTTAGTTTCATTAAGCATAAATTTGAGATAAGTTCAAATTAACTTACTAACTTACTAACTACTTAACTTTTAAATATCTCAAAAATACCGATGAAAAATATTTTTGAAAACGTTTTAAATGTGCTCCACGTTGAAGTTAAATCGAAAATATAATATTTTCCAAACTTTCATATGCTAGGTCCACACGATTATAGAGTAAAACGTGATAATTGGAATTTTGACAAATAATATTATATAGTAATGATTGTATAGATATAAGCGTAACTTTAATTTTGAGAGGAGGGCTCGAGGCTAACCTAAAATTATTTTTTATTCACTTTTGATCCCTTATTTTTTTAGAGTATTCTAATTACTTTAGAACGCCCATTTGTTGAACAAAGAACAAAGGTAAGGCATTTTTCAACTGATGTCTCAACCTTCAAACAAAAGTTATATATACACTACCGTATGCAGTTTACTACCTATCTATATAATATACCCCATATTATGTGCTGGATATGTACAGACCGACGACTGATTTCTGGTCGCACTGGGCCCAGTTAAAACGAATCCATTCCGTCGGTCTAATCAACTAATTCGTATATACGGCAGTGACGATAAATCGTTGCCGACCGGACACTTTGGCGTCGAATCAAATCGCTACGAAGGAGGGTAGGCATGTAGTCCGATGACCCACACAACATCCCTCTATCACCCCTCGTCGTATACTTATATTAGATATATGTACATATATTTAATGTGCGTGTGTGTGATATGTGAAAAGTAACAAGCGCGAGATCGTTTAATTTATCGTGGCACCCGAATATATTATTCGAACAGTACTCACGGCGGGGAAGAGGTGTGGTAAAATCGACGAGCGTTCACGACGGCAGACTCTTCTGTATAGGTATTATATAATAATATGTATTCGCATATAGATGTACCTGCAACAGTACTTGAGAGAGATTGAAGTTCGGAGAGTCGGGTAGGGGGGTAGGGATAGAATGGCATTGGGTGCCAAAAACCAAGGTTTTGCAGGATACGGACTGTTTTACGGAATTTTCCGAATACACCATTCGGACCCGTTGGTGTGATTTCGTAGTCGGACGAATAAAAAATAAAATAAAGACTGACATTAAACCCACTTAGTCGTGGTTTGGCTCCGAAATTTAATCGTTTCCGTGTGAGAATGTCTATTAGCTCTTCGGTCGTAGTTCACGTGCTGTAACTCTATTGTACGAATATAATATTCAACACTGTATGCATCGGTAATTCTGTTCCAATGATGGAGTAAAGTTTTCAGCGATTTTGGTAATCTTCAAGATGACTGATGAGTCGATTATTAGGTAAATTACAGCATTTAACGAGTATAATATTATACTATAACATTAAATTGCACGACAGTTTTACGAACGAGTCACAACTGACTCGTTTTTATGTAGGCGAAGATGACATAATATAATTATCACGTTGTGTTTTAAACTGCCCGACTAGATTTACCGTCCAACAAACGCACGTCATGTTTGTGTTGAAAATGCATGATTAGGTGGTAAAAATGTATGTTTGCACAACGTTTATTAGGTGTATAATTGGGCGGAGCGAAGCATAGTCCTTCTATCCTCCAGTTCATGCAATTTGTTATTGCTATCTCTTCTTAAACTACTAGATTAATTGTCACGAAACTTAAAATATATATTCATGATTATCTGAAAGGTGCATAGATTAAGTTTGGCATTTCTAAATGCTGTCATTAATTAATTATGATTAATTACTCATTTACATATTTACACATTTTATGAGCATGTGTTGAGAATTTTCTAAGCATGTGCATATGTATCTTTGTGTTTATTTTATGCTCTCGAGTCCAATGGAGTATCTTCATATGATGAAGCACGCACGACCTGGCGGTCATTTTTAGCAACAGTGTTGTGAGTAAAATAAGATAAATATAAATAGTTACGAATATTATAAAATAATTGGGTTTCTAAACCAAAGGACTCGCTAATAGATCAGTTAGAACAGTAACTGATAAAGTAAATATCAATTAGTGTGTCATTTATTAATATCTCAAGTGTAGTGAGTAAAATAAGATAAATATAGATTGTTCAACATGTAGCCAAAGATGATATCGCGAACAAAGACTTAATGAACCAGTTCAAGAAGACAATAAATATTCAATTAATGACAATAATTTAGAATACCGTCATTTATAAGAATATTTCGAAAACGAGTTGAACAGTTTGGAATTCTTGACATGTACAAATTATTCAAGAGAAGTCATTTATATTAATAATATTAAGTTATGCCAACAATGCAAAAATAATCGGACAAAATTTATAGCAGCGAACAAAATGGTTTCAAAAAAAGTTCCTTCAAAACTCCAAGATTTAACTTATATAGAACAACTTTTGATTGCAAAAATACAACCGGTTATGCGTGTATATAGAATAAAATCAAGAGGTTTACCAGGGAAATATGCGTATAAAGGAAATATCATTAATATTGGTCAAGATATAAGTGAAATTGTTACTAGTTTACTCCCCACACCAGCTACTTTAAGTACAATTGTCATCAGACATCAAGGGACACGCACGTAATTTTCATGTTAGACGTGATAAAGTTCTCAGAGCTCTTCAATTTTTAAAATTATACAATTCATTTTATGTGGATATAACGATAGATGAGCAAAGAATTTCAGAACTTACCACAAATGAAAATTTTATTAACCAAATACGAGCCATCGATATACTAGAAATTGTTGAGAATGCTGAACAAACTGATGCAATATATGAAAGTAGACTTGCTACCCATAGCTCTGCCCCACTTTTGTCCATGGACACTCCTAGTATAATATTTTATACATAAGTTTAATACATTATATTTTAGACTATAGTCTATCACGATAAAATTATGTATGGATATTATACTTAAACAACAAAATAATAATAACGTTGTTTTTTAAAATGATTTAATTCGGCCATTAATGGTTTAGTTTTAACATAATAGTGGAAAAGGGACGAATTTAGTTATCACATTTTAGTTATGAATACAAAATATTATGGGATTAGTTGTATTCCAAAATTATAAATTATAAACTGTGAACTGATCATCATAGTTGACTTTATTATACTTATTTAACGAATATTATCTAATTATATATTCATATTTATGCGTTATATATTTATATATTAATTATACTTATTACGTTTCCATCTATTTTTGTTCAGTGGTTTGTCACGTTTATAAAATATTATATAATATAATAATATTATTATTATGCTTATCATTTAATTATTGCATTGTAGACATTAAACTGTCTGAGAAATTGATAGATCACTATTCACCTTGCGTTACGTATAAGTTATAATGTACTTGTATTTTCGTGTACAAAAACGTACCATGAGTACTAATTTAGAATAGATACATATTTAACAAAAATACAAGTCTATACAAGAACAATTTGACGTTGGTAAACTATAGAATACAACATCGAGTTCTATATCAGAATAATATAGGTATACTATTTAAATAGTTTAGAAATCGCTTTGATGATATATAAATTAAAAGTATGTATCATTTTTTTATTTAAAAACGTATTTGTTTAATAACAGTAACAGAATTTTGCACCCATTAACGACAAGGCAATGTGATTTTATTGTGTCGAAGGCTTTCAATTCGAATAACGATCGGAGGTTTTATGAATTTAGTTTTTCCATACTAAATATTATATAGTATGCTATATTTATACATACAAATAGTTTTGTGTTTATTAGTAGGTACTATTTAACCACAAAAGCAATCGAAGCCATATTCACATATTAGGTTAGATAGGTGGATTTTTCTATTGGTTCTTGTACTGGTATAGGGTACCATAAAAAAATTTTTTTTAGTTAATCTTTTTACATATTAATCATACACTGTATGATGGGTCAGCTAGTATACTATAATTATGTAACCGAACAAAATTGAAAGTTTTTCTTTTTAAATTAAATTCACAATTTTGATTACATTGAATTTGATAGTCTACGAATAGGTAGGAATGAAATTATATGCTTTGTAATATATTTGTTACTATGCTGTATTTCGTAACGTAATATTATTATATCTGTATTATAATATATGTGTATTGTATAGGCACCTATTAACAGTTAAACGAATTATAATATTTTCAAAAAAACGTTGAGTAGTCCACTCACGTAATTTGTCAGACACACAGTATTTAGACCGATATATAAATTGGTATCGACAATATAATGTAACATATACGTATATAATATTGAATTGTAATGCATTGCAGGTCGTTCCCAGTTTTCGCAATAAATAGTAATAATAATGATAATAAAAAAAAAAAAACACAAATCTGGTATTCAGTGCGAAACTATATATTGTATATTATAACGTCATGTTGAATACCTAGATATCGCTTGAGATCAATCACTTTCGATTATTATCAATATATTTGTGTATTGTGAATATTATGATTTTATAAAAAAAAAAAATCTAACCAGCTCGATTTTCTGCTCCAACAGTATTCAAAAGAGGCGAATAAAATTTCCACCATAGCTTTCCGACATGGATGGTCGGGTTTCAAACGAAAATTATTCGAAATAGTGCATGTAGTGGGGGGGGAGGGGTAGGTTCAGGCCCAGTCGAGTTATTCAGAAGTAAACATCTACTCACATAAAACGCTATCCTTGTCATACTGATATGAATATATTATCATATAATATACCGCCCATAATATATTATGGTTATTGATGGTTGTTTATGTATACGTATATGTACTACACAGATCCACGTGATTTAAGTAAAGACAACATCGAATAACGCGATCGGCCAAGTTTGGTCGGATCAGAAACCGAAAATGTTTAAGAGTCATCGAAATATTGTAATGCAGGATACCTACTTCCATTCGAGGAGTCTTTATAGAAAAAAGCGAAACAAAGATTAGAATTTAAGAATCGTTAATAAATAAATGACTGAAAAAAAATGAAAAATATTGTTTTACCTTTTTTTACTAATGTTACCATAGCAGTAGCACTTATGGGATTGAATAGATGCCTACTTACATATGTTTAAGATAAGCTGCGATGTCAGATTAAATATAAATTAAATTACACATGTTGTCACTGTCTTACTATTAGGAGGCATATAGAAAATTTTAATTGATTTTTGATTTATTTATCGATTGTAATGTTTTACATATGTTTAAAAATAGCATTATTGTGTTGGTTTCAATCGTAATTTCGTACTAGTTGTGCTGTTTTGTTTTGCTTATGCAAACTTCGAGGTAACATAACATAATAATATGACTACACATTTATCACTTCCAACTAGTTGCTTACGTAATATGATCGATTAAAAATGTTCTGGTGCATAAACACATGTTAGATTCCTCTTATTATGAGGTATCGATCACAAAAATAATCATAATAATAGTAGTTTATAATAGTAATAATAGTTTGGTATATTTCTGGTCCCTTCGAGGTCATATAAAACGGTATTTTTAAATGTATTGTTTCATCTCATCGTGTTATCAGATTATAGATTACAAAACATATACGTTAAATAAAAATATGTGAACTCGGAGACTGCTTCGAAAGCGGTTTACGTGCATTCGAATAATAGTTTGCATTCCAATAAATATAACGTCATTATATTAACTTTAAACGATTTTAATTAAAAAATAATTGAAGAAGTATTCATATAAAATAGGTTCGCCGACAAAAAAATACGTATAACATATTATGTCTATGTTTTTTTTATCAATAAAACAGTTGTACATGTTCATAACTTACCTAATAATAATTAACACCAGACTGTTTTTAAAATTGAATTCACTCATACAATTATTTGTATCCAACCAGAATAACCATTGCTATTGTTTGTAGCTAACAAGTAAGGTAAATATTTATTAAAATTCAATAGTATATTTAAAAAAAGAAAAAAATACAATATAAAATATATAACCTATTACAGTATTATAATATTATTATACGTATTTATTTATCATTTATCTGATTTGTGTTTTAAACATAAATCATTCTGTTTTTATAATTCAAATGGCAAACAATGGCAACGAAAATGAATAAATTAATTTAATTATTTATTAATATTTTTTTTTCAAATTTCTTCAATATATTTGTCTGAAAATTGACATTACATTTTTGTTTTTCTAATGCACAATAATATTATCATATAGGTACGTAGGCAATGACGCAGGCGTGCGGCTGAATTCAATTTTCCGCAGTATAAAATTCATAGGATTTTCCAAAACAGTAACGTTTCATCGAGAGTTTTCACTCTTGTTGATGTTTTAATGTATACCACTGTTACTGTGCCTATCTAAATATTCATATTACACGACTAAACACACAAACATTGTGCGTACTATACGGAATATTCGCTTTTACAGCGTCACCACGCACCAGTGCGGATTAACAGACAAAATTTATGGCCGAAACGCATTCGGGCTAGTAAATGTTTGATTTCATTATTATTATTATTATTTTCAAATGGGTACGGCCACATATGGGCGAGTTTCGTCCACATAATTTGCCGGAAATTAACGCATGGCTGAACGTTCAAGACACACAATCCCCAGCTTTGTGGACCATCTTGTACGATATGATTTTACGATTCAGAATACTCATGTTTCAAAAAAAATATTGTTTGCGCTGTGAAAAATATGCGATAAACATTTTGAACAACAACTCAAAAAATGGTAATCAACAATAGAGGAATAATAATTTTAGTGATTTTCTTTTGTTCTATTGTAACGGGTCTATTATATACATATTACAAACTTCTAATTAGGTCTAATAATCAGTGACGTCATTTTAGTTTTTAATAGAATAGGGAAAACGATTTTACCAGCCCATATACCTAACTATACAACAATAAAAAAAAGCAAATCTCTTGGCTGATAAGCTAATTTTTAATTACATATTTATCTCGATACAATTCCCATCTTACATGACTTTATACGTGTCTGAAGCAAAAACAATATCGTTTTATGGAAAAAAGACGTGGAGGAGCTAAAATATAATTATGGTACTTTTACCTCAGAGACATAATTTTATATTTTTTTTAGAGAGATCGAACAAATTAAATTACAATTTTAAATAGGTACCTTCTATTATAGAGGATTTTTGTGGATAAATTTAAGAGTGATCGTTTTATAATTTCTATAGTATCAGCGTCTCACTAGAAAACTAGAAATATTAATTTTACTATTATGTCAATAGTTTTCCAATGCTTAAACAATCTTACATTATTTCCTCAGAATTAGAAAAATGGTGGTTCTGTTATTGCATCAACAATCGGACTGCTTTTATAATTAGACAAGAGCAAATGCCCACTTTGCCCCAATAAAATGATGCTACTACTAATAATTCTCAATAATTTTGATACTCATCGACTGTTAAGTACCGAAGAAAATAGAACTATCAATAAAACCAGTAAAAATGCTGTGGAGAATGTTGTTCATTAAAACTGAAATTAGATTGTAACAGCAAAGTATTGTACTAATTGACATAACTTTGTTTTTCAGTAGGTGAATTTAAATGCAATTAATTTAATATAAGTTTTAGGAGCAAATAGGTACCTTATACCTAAACGTACCAAACAAGTGAAATATATTTAAAAGTATTTATAGCTTAGCTTAGATAGCTTTACACACAACTAACTTTTAAAACGTTAATAAGATACAGTAACCCGTTATTAAAATTAGCTTAACGTTTTAACTTATTTTAATATGTAACTTGTTAATGCACAGCCTAAAAAGAAATAGTTAGCATTGAAGCATTATATTGTTATTTAAGATAATATATAATTAAACCTTAAAAAAATACTGATTTTATTATTTAAATAATTATTTGTTTTCATTATTTATATTTAAATTGTTTCTTTACTACTATTCGTTGAGATGTTTAAAACAGCATTGAAAGTATTTTATTCAAATTTTCTATTTATTTTGAATCACCATAGACTCTTAACACCTACTGATGATCGGTTTGTGTTTAGAATAATGTCGAATCTGTTGAAGTATAAGACTAAATTATTTGTGAGGGAAATTTATTTGTTTGGAATTGTATTACTGTTAAATGAATGCATCTGTTAAAATGTGTACATTCCATTGCATATAATATCGTATTTACACAAATTTAGGTAAACAATATTGATTACTACTAAAAGCAAGTATTATTATGAGTCATCGTCATATGTTAAAACACATGTCTGTACAAACGTATGAGTAATTAAAAAAAATCCTATAATATTTTTTCCTTCTTTTAGAAATATAATTTGTTATCCGTAATATCAATTATACGCATAAAAATTGTATTAAATCTGATAAGTAGATACATTGTGATTAATTTACTTATTATTATAGATTGGAATTTGGATAGATAAGTATTGAAATCCCGTATTTTGATAGAACTCTCAAAGTTGATTGGTACAATGAATTTAAATTTAAAAAATCTCTTTATGAAATCCTGATAATTATTAATGGTTTACAGTAATTTTTAATCAATTTTCGTTGTTTATTATTTATAGCTGAATTTGGTATATACCAAATAATTTATAAAGTTATAGAAACTGAAACTTGGATTAAATTGAAGCTTCGAATTCTAAAAAATACAAATCGAAACTTATATTAAAATATATTTCAGTTTAATCGAAACCATTTTCTAAATGTATACACAAGTCTTAGTCAAATAAACGTTAAAAGTGTATAGCTATTTGATACTGAAACCAAATTATTTTAATTTATATTTTATTTACTATTTTAAAATTTAAAGTTCTCGTGTAAAAAAAAAATCTTAAAACATTTATTTTAAAATGTATTCAAAAGAATATGTTATTAAGTTTCTAATAAATTATTAATATTATACATATAGTAAATAATTTTAACAAAAAATAATCTTCAGTTTTTGATGAATTTGATGACACACATTTGTTGAAAGTATAAAATTACAGGTATTATTGTGTGTGTTTGTTTTTATCAAGAATAGGACTTATGTCAAAGATAATTAATTTATCAAAAATACATATTTTTTTATTTGGTATTATACATAAATAATTTGTAATTTTTGTTTCAGTGATTCAATATTAAAAGTTAATAAAAAACTCAAACAATAAAATGAAGAGACATTTTATTGTCCTTTATACAGTCTATAATAATTTAATAATATATCAAAATTGTATATAGACAATGACACTCGTAGTGAATAAAAAATATAATACTGTATGATAATGAACATCAATAACCGATTCCTCTGTAGTGTCTTATTCTGCCCTTTATAAGATGTTGTACGTATTTATTTTTATTTCCTCTGATAATTTTAGCGTTCAAGTATTGTAAAATGTGCATTATACGCCTTAAATGATTACTTGTAATACTTTAAGCTAACGGTTTCGATCGAGCGGTACCATAATATTTTACTTTTTATTTGATTTTTGAAAAATTTACTAGGTAATAATGTTTTATTTATGCGTTCTCCGTTTCCCTAACGATACCCTACACACAGAGATTTCTATAAATTTCATAGAAGAAAAATTGTTCTATAGATAACACCGTTATGCCATTAAACATTTTCTCCGGTATTACCGTGTTACAGTCGAACCGTATACGATTGGCATTTAGTATTTGTGCTACACATACATGGTAGCCGATCATATGGATTTCATTAAATATATTTTAAGAAGTTGATATTTTGTTGATAAATATTAATAAAATTGTATAGTTTTACAAGTCATAATTTAAGTAAGTTATTATAAAATATTTATTTCGGTGTCACCAACTAAGTAAAAAAACAGTTTGAAAAAGGAAAAACCCTTTTTCATAAATATCTATATTTAAGTTTCACATTTTTTTTTTTTAGTTATTGATTTATAATTAGGTAATACCTACTTTATTTTGTATTCAGATGTAGGCAATAACTTACTTTTTAAATAATATATGTAAAAGTTAAACAATAATAATATTTTAATAATACATTAATATGAGTATTCACCTAGCACTGACTTAATTGCTTACAATAAAGTAAATAATTAGAAGTATGTTTATGAAAAACATCATTTGAAAACATCTTAATATGTTCTATACAGTTATATAGATAGTATAATAATTATAGCTAACCCACTTAAGAGACTTTAAGTTTTAATTAGATTAAGAAAAATGTATTTAATTATAATACACGTTTTATTATTGTTTTTTTTATACAGATAGCTAAGTATTTTTTGTACTAAATTTTCTAGTTTTTCATAATTATGCTGAGTTGCATGAACAATTGATTAGTTAATGGACCAATCACGGGCTACTAAATCATGTTTAAGGTACTTTTAGCTAAATACTGATTAAATTATTGTTGATTATTCATGCAACACGACGTAAGTGTAACTAAATAGGTATCTATAACTTAATTTAAGAAATCAAAATGCTATTTTGTTTAGTTTAAAAATAATATCGTATATGATAGCGACTAATATTCGCCAAACAGTGTTTTAACTTAAAACTAATAACTTTACATTGATCAAGTAAAATATAAGTTTATTAGGTATATCAGTGTATTATATTTAATATTTTACATATTTTATTATTATTATGATGAAATTCAAGGAGATAATGATTAAAAACAAAAACAAAATATAGCTCGGGAGCGACATTGGAGCCTTTAAATATAAACAGAAATAAAAAAAACACAAAGAATACATGCGTATTAAAAACGTTTTAAGCTTAATCCGCCTAGTTTATATCTTAGATTACAAAAAAAAAAACCTTTCACGGTAATACGATCTTCTGAGACGTTATTGTTTTGGCGGCACCCGTATATTATAAAAGCTCAAAAATGTATATAATATACCTATATAAAATATAGTTCAAGGAATTGTAAAGAATTTCAAAACGATTTTTTTCAGAAGAAAATAATAATATAATAAGAGAAGCATAGCTATTTTATTTTCCTATAGTTATGGTTATATTCGTTATTAGTTCATGTATATCAAAAATCAGAAATATTCAGGTAGATATCTATTTGTACAATGTCAAGACCCAAAATGTTATCAAAGACTCATGTTTGATTCTCATACATTTTAGTCTAAAATTATGAATATTAAAATTTTAAGTGAACAAAATTATATAATAAATTATAGATTAATTTTGTTGTATATATATTTATATATATTTAATATATTAACATATTCCAAATGATCATTTTGTTATTCAAACATTTTTTTTCATATAGATATTCTTCTAGAGTTTTTAAAGACTTAGAGACTTCATTAAATTTCATAACAAAAAAACCTATTTTTATCTGGAAATACTATTTTTGAAATATCTTTTTCGTATTTGTTAGATACTAATATATTAATAAAAAATGTAAACAATAATTAAGTCTTTTTTTATATTGTAGTAAAAATTCTTCGAATGAAAAATATATTCTCTGCAGAGAATTCATTCATAAAACGTTTTTTGTATAATTTATTATTGGGATCATAGTAGTGAAATTGTTGTTGCATTGATAAATTCAATAAAAAATATCTTCAAGTCTCTGAACGACATGTAAATATTATATTTTGCTTTATGAAGATTATAATATTATGTTGGTACATAGTAGTTGTATGTACGTTGTTTTATTTTATTTTATAACTAACACTAATAATTATCCATAATATATACTACAATATAATAACAATTAATAAAATACAACAATTTTCGAATCAAATTTGTGTATATATTATTATGATATGTATAATTAAATACATTATGACTTACAAGTGATAAAATAAAAAACATCATACATTCTATAATGTATTGATCTTACAAATAGACGTTATATTTTATATTGATAGGATTATTATTTTGACGAGCTTTTGGCTCATAAGGACTTTTTTCCGATAATATTATTTGGTTAGTCGCACGGTACTACTGTATTTGAACAACGTAAAGTAAAAAAGTCCCAAAGTCGACTTTTTACTGACATTTTACAATGATGTTTTAGTATTCCAACATTTGGATCTTTATAGATTTTGACGTGCATAATACTGTTGTACACGATATTCATATACACTTTCACAGAGGCTTTTCTTATAAAGTGTAAGCGGTGAAACGTTTACCTCACTTAAATTACAATAATATAGTTTTCGTGTCCCTAAAATATTGTTTGGATTAACGACCTCTTATCTTTGGTAGTTCCCATTTTGTGTTTATGCTATGTTATTGGCTAGTGTGATATTGTCATTACTCTTTTAGACGTTTCGGAATTCGATTTTTTAAAGACAACTCATGGATACAAAAACAAAAAAATCAACTCAAACACATAAATCATGTAACGATAAAAAACCGAATCGTATATGTAACACCAATGGGAATAACGTAAGTTTAGTAAGTCTTATGTTGGTTAGGTTTAAAAAATAAATAAATAAGTATAATAAAATAATAATGTTGAGTTAATTGTCACACGTGTGGTAGGTACAGCGATCAATCAAAACGTTTTGTCTAAAACAAGATTATGGCCACTTTCATTCTTCTTTTTAGATCTCCCAATCAGTTTTTTCTCTTAGGAATTTTATTAAAAATAGGGTTTTGGTTTCATTTGGCTATAAAAATGATATAATTTATAAATGTTATGCTATGATGATTAGATACAAAATATAACAATCCAATTTGATATAAATACATAATATGGCACATCCACGTAATAGCATGTAGTACGATTTATTTGGATATGAATATGGTAATTATATTATATGGTTATAATAATATAACTTTAAATTCAAGTTATAATTCTTTATAACAAATCTCATATAATATAATATTTCACATTGTTCGAGAAATGCATTATGTATAAAATGGTAAACGAGTATTAAATTACAAATTCTAGCATCAGGTACAACAAGTACAACCCTATACAACTATCTATAAATTACAAACTACCTGAAAAAAATGTATAAATCAAAATTTAGTTTACTTGACTGGAAAGAAATGTATATAATTCCATTTGGCGTTTTTAGGTAGGATATCTAATAAGAACTAGACAAATTAATGTGTTTAAAGTTCCAGCCAAGCGAGCTAAATTCTGATTAATATTCTGTATGAACATTTTTTCCCGGTGAATACTGGATAAGTACTTAAAAATTATGTTTCAATCAGATTATATAGTTCAATGCCACTTACACAATACATTGGTCTTTATTAGACATTAATAATATAAAACTGATGCATTATTTACATTACAACAGTATAATAGTTACCTGATATTGTAATCTGTGTTTTATATACGTGTTAGAAAGTGAACTGTCTATATTTAATTAAAAAATCAATAATTTTAATCTTCATGTAAGAGGGTAGTTATTCTGGTACAGCCAATTGGATGTAATTGGTACTTTGGTAAAAACTCTTATAGTTTTAAAATAATCAACAAACAAAAAACAAACAGCGGAAAAAGGAGAATATTTAACAATACCAGTTTTTGATAAAAGCGATTTTGTTTTTTTAGTTGTATTTAAAAAATGAATAATCTTGAGGTACCTATACGGTTTTACCACAGAGTCTGAAATGGTGCACACTATTTGTGTGACATCGCTTATAATGAAAGAACGTCGTATTTAATCCAATTTCTATGCCTTTTATTTTTATATCAATTTATGTTATAAATGATGGGGTAAAAGGGGGCTGATCGCTGGACGAGACCTAAGCCGATGATTAGGTAATTGACGATTCCGTGACGATTAAATCAATAGTGAAGGGTAGGAAGATATGTACAATATATTGCCGATTTTACATTGTTGGGCGGGGTACGTTTGCCACGGCTAGTACGCTCAGAAAAGTGGAGTTTGTGCGTGGCTCCCGTTTGGTAAGCATGGCCTAGGCAGATTAGGTTAGGTTCACCGGAGTCTATTTACCACGGAAATCTTGAGTCTACCACGGAATTCTTGAGTGTACCACTGGAGTCTTAAGCTGAAGAAGGTATGCTCAGGTTTTAATGGGGACAATCACCGATGTACAAATTATTAATTTTAATAAACGATGTCACATGGGGATTAAGCAATGTGCGAACAATTCGGTTTCCATATGGTGATGTCATATGAAAAAAAAGTTAGGTTAAGCACACTAAAAATCTTTGGTAAATCACATTCAACAATCGGAAATAAGCGTTTAGAGTTAACATTTTAATGCAATATTAAATTATTTTGTAGTTAAGAATTCATACAGTTTATTATTTTAATATCTAAGGCTTAAAAATGTAATACAAAATTCGATATAAATTCTTATTGCTTGTATTAAAAAAGTTTAACATATAGCTACATTTGATTTTTATGAGCGTTTGAAGTTCAAAGTTTGATGAAATTAAAAATTAAAACGTATAAAAAGATTTTTTCTCAAACAATTTGTTTTTGTTATTATTTAAAATAGTTTTAAATAAGTAAAAAAAAAAAAAAAAATATTTCCCCATTACTTAAATTATCATTTGTTTTATGCAATTACATTTTCAAACTATTTAGAATTATATTGTTACAATTAATAGTCGTGTGAAAATGTTTCACTTCATTTTTCTATACATTTTTTCGGTCAAAAAGCTTGAAGATATATAAAATATATTAGAAGGTTCCATAAAAAATATACTTTTAACAACTATTATTATTTCAACAAAAGAAATGTATTATGTTTTAACTTTTTATTTTCGAAAGAGACGATAAATAAACGTTTCCTACGATACAAAAAAAGTCATTTGGTATAAATATTTTGTTTATTGCAGTACAGTATTATATTTTCCACAAATGTTTATTGTATCAATTAAATTTCATATTCTAATTATTATCTGTACACAATTTCTATAATGTTTTCAAAATTAATTTTTAGGAACCTTCCCACTTTTGTCAGTTTCAGCTTAAGGTTCTTGAATTAATCATCGTTTAGTCGGTTAAGTGGTCTGGCGTTTAGTACATATAATCCCATGCAGAAAATATCCCAAAAGACCGAATTTCAGTTGAAAAATCATGTTTGATAATACTTGACTTAAATATTTCGTTAAATATACGTCTTATAGTATGTCAAAACTGTCATTAAATGAAAACGAATCGATTAAAACAATGAAAATATACTTCATAAATTATTTTTAAGACCTTCGTGATTCAACTACAGATGACATGCAACAATCATAATCGGCGCGTTACTTAGGCGATAATTGAACTGTCGGACAAGCATGTGCAAGTTATGGCCGTTGAACTGCGTATTTATAGTGGCAGTTTACATGCAGTTGTCGGCCATTGTCTGTGTGGTCGTGGCGAATTGCATTTATTACTTCGCGCTGGTGGTGACCGCCGGGATAGGCCTGTTAGGAGCGTTCCTGAGGCACCACACGGAACTAAGCCCGTGGACGGGTGGCCGGCGGCTATTCCTGTTCAGCGACCAGGCCCTGGAGAGACAGGCGGAGCGCGAGGCGCAACACGCGCTGGATTCGACGCACCCGTCCCAGCTGGACACAGTTCACCCCGTTTACGAGCGCGTGACCGGCGTGACGTCCCGACTGTTGGACGCCAATTCCGACGCGGACTCGATCCGGGACCACCGGTGGACCGCGATGGTGGACACCCCGGAGAACAACGTCATCGTCGGTCCCGACGGTTTGGTGTTCGTGCCCGTCGGGCTGACGTCCACGGCTAACGACGATCGGCTGTCGATCCTCGTCGGCCACGAGTTTGCACACTGCTTGGTCCGGCACTCCAACCAGATCAACAGCGTTGTGTCAGTGATCGACGCGCTGTGCCTGGTGCCGGTGACCATGGTAATCCGGGCCACGCTGCCGTTCAGCTGGAACTTGTTGGCACACACTTGTGTGGGCCATCGCCTTAAATGTGTGCATAATACTGCCGCTCCTCCGGTCGCCCGTGGCCGAGGTCGACCGCGTCGGAATGGAGCTGGCTGCCAAAGCGTGCGTGAAAGTTACTCAGGGTTACCGTTTCCGGAACGCAATGACTGCGATAGACAGCCCCTCCAAACTGTTCTGGTGGCTGTCCGTCTACCCGACCACCGAAAGTAGGTCTTGTTCAGCTTGATACCCGCGGCCACGGAGATGCAAAGACAGACTGTCTGCTAGGGCCGTACGGACTCCAGGCGCTACCCCCTCTCACTTTCTAACGCTATTACGGGCGCCCACTAAATGCTCAACAATAATATTATGTTCATCGACTGTTCATTAGCTATATATAAATTATAGAAATATAATATTATCATGTTGTGTTCACAATATTGTTCGAATAATACAGATTTTAATTGGATACTTTTAGATTCCGAGCGGAATATATTGATTTTTCAATAATCTGTTTTAGATTCTGAGCGAAGTGAGAAACGTATTACAATAATGTGTGTGTTTTTTTTTGTATCTGTCGACACGTTTTAGGGCAGTAAAAGTACTCTGATTTTCTTCATCAGCATGTTTTTCGGTAGAAAAGTGAATTTAGTTGATACTTAGGGGGGGGGGGGGTCAAAAGTAAAAATGTACAATAGTTTTGAAAAGCGTCGGGAAAAACAACAAAAAATTAAGGGAAAAATGAGAATTTTTAGCAAACTCAATTTTTACAAAATCGATTTTGTTTTTTGGTGTACCTAACACCAAAAATAATAACAGTAGTTGTATGAAATTTTCATCAAATGTTGATATAAGCGATTCCTAAGATAAATCTTTTTTTAATCTGTCAAAAAACTTGAAAATTTAATACAAAATTCCTTATAAGTTGTTATAATAGCAGATAAAAAAATATTAAAAATACATATGTACACATTTTTTTTATAGGCATTTAACTTCAAATTTTGACCAAAATTCATTATTGAATATTTTTAAATTGTTCTGTAGTTAAACATTTATAAAATTTTCAGTTTTTATAGCTAAGGATTGAAAACTTAAAACAATATTTTTCGTAATTGGTTTATAGAGTAACCAAAAAATGAAAAAATATATTAAAAAAATAATTGTGTGTAGAAATTTTAAGTTCAAATTCGGACGAAATTAGAATACTTTTAGATATTTAAATGAAGAATAACAATGTTATAAATTTCGTTATATTTTAAAAATATTTTTCGTGGCCGCTTGAAACTTTTAAAGTATATTATTATATTTTATACACTCGATTAAATTTTCAAATGCAATGTTTTCTGTAAACATTAATTCAATCTACTGTATTATTAATATTAAAATGAATTATTATAATAGCAATAATATCTTAAAATATAATTAGTTATGTAGGCTGACAGTCTGTTTTCACTCAGAACCGTTTTTCGTAGGCAATAATTTATGTCATTTATTACAAATTTAACACATCCATGAAAGTGACCCACTCAACACCTGCTGTACAACAAAATGGTATCCACTTGCCGATCTTTTTTAATTTTGCATTTAGAGACATCTTTTTTAGTAGGGAAATTACTTATCTTTGAGCGGGGTTGTTGTTAGAAAATTGGATTTAGATAGTTCTTTCAGTAGGTTAAAATTTAAAATTCTTATTACGTAATTGTTTAAATAATCAAGGAAAAAAATACCAACATTTGTTAAAATTTTAATATTATTATTATTAAAATAATTGTTTGGTAACTTTGATTACTAAAAAGTTAGTTCGTCTTCGATTTTTTGGTAATTTTTTTTATATATTGACAAAAATTATTTGTTTGGTAGATAGTCTTAAAAACGTATAAGTTGTTATTTTAGTTTTTTTAAAAATATTAAGGAATAAAGATACATAAGCATGTATTATTTTTATAAGCATTTTAAGTTTAAATTTTTATAAAATTCATAAAAATTAAAAATTACAAATTATATTTTAGTTAAAAATGTATTGCTACAAGGCTTAAAAATGTAATACAAGATTCCTCATAAAAAGTTCACACTATAACCAAAAAATCACTGATAATTTTTGAATAATAGGTATCTATACAAACGAAATTTTTCTGCAAAAACGAATTCGACTTGTCCATCATTACTAATTGCAATATTAATATAATACAAAATACTCTACTGTATACTGTAATATTCTATTTCCCACCGTCTCCGCCTAGAATCGTTTTTCATACACTGCATTGATATATCATTGAGTTCATGTTTAACAATTCCTTAGTGTAAGTCAGTAACTTAGTTCACAACTACTGTCTAGAAGAACTGTATTCACTTACCATATTTTTTTTTTTAATTTAAATAAATAATATAGAACATTAAAGTGAGCTATAGTAGTAAAAAGTAAAAAGTAATCGTTATTATAAATTAAATTAGTAATTCATATTAGGTATTCAAAATGCAACAGTATTTCTTCGCATATAGGTCTAAAATTACAATTTTCAACTATCAAACTGGCAATGGCACACGGATATTTACATGTATAGCATCTTTTTATTTTCTGCATCGGGATTCAATCAACATGGATAAGTTGTGATATTTGCAAAATAGGTAAAATGACTATTTAGTATATTAAATTATTATACTTTAAATACATAGAAATGTATTAAGCATTATACATCTATTTTATATACATAAAAATAATTATGTTAAATTAGAATCGTTTTTATTATATAAACCAAATAAAAGATATCATGAAAAAGAAACAAAAATTGAATTACACTTAGATAACAAAAAAAAAACTACATAATTATTATTATTTGAAATATTTGTACAAAAAAATTGTTTTAAAATTCATCATTTTATTAATAATACTAATAATAATGCTAATATAATATACATTGTATAAAGAATTTTAATAGAAATAATATTATACCTGCAAAAGAATTCTGTTTTATACTAAGTGTCGGTGCATTATTGCCATTATGGCGTATTTACTGTCATGAATTTATGTAGAGAAAATTGTGAAAAAAAAAAACAATAGCGTGGAATTCTATATTTTTGTACCCCTATCGTCAGGGGAGTATATAAAAGAATAGTGTAAGATGTACAGGTCGACGACGCAGGGGTATCCGGTTGTACCTAAGTATATACGCGTATATGTATGAACGAGAACACTGCAGGTTTTCCTAACAACGACTCAGCTCTTTCGTAATAATAATATACTATTCTGTGTGCATCATACCGGATTACTTTAATCTTGTAATTTATTTTTAATTTTTTTTTCTTATCCGTTCGTTGTAGTCGAGCCATTAGACGTTGTTTGGTAGTTGAGAGCTTAGTACAATATTTTTTTACACTATAATTATAATTACAAATTAATTTAACGCCAATTTATTTTGATAGTATACTTATCGCGATATTTGTGTTAATTATTATAGACAAATAATGCGATCAATAATTCGAACAGTCAGATTTGATTATAGACCCTTAGGTATACTTTATGCAGGTGATTTGTGTTTTGAAGTCATCAGTCAATGTGTACATTACATTTATATTTCAAAGGTTAGAGAAAGATAATTAAGGTCTAAGTACAATAGTATTTTAAGGAATAAAATACTTAGATTATTACTAATTTTAAAATTTCTAAAATGGCTTAAATATTATAAAAACAATTTTTTTGTTCTTATTGAGGCATAAACAGTCAAAAATATCTTTGATAAGTTATTCTACTAGAGAAAATTGATTTAACTTGATTCCATAAAAAAAAAAAAAAAAAAATTATTAGTATAAATAGGAATAAAAACAATATACTTAAAAAATCGTATATCAATATTCGTATATTAATATTTCACAACAATAATAAATATCTGTACAAACATTGGATCATATTTATAAAAGAAATTAAGTACTTGTCAATTATATTTAATAGACATATTGTACAGAATCATAATGGTAATTGTAAGGGTCGTCAAATATTTGAGTGGCCAAATAAACAGTTTTATAGAGAATTAAAATATTTAATATAATATATTCAAAGTCTTCAAAATGTGGCAAAGATCGTGTAAGCGAACATAATCCCCACCATTTTTGTCACACGACATTTTAAAGACCCTGTACCTATATGTATATATTTTAATATTTTTGTAAAAACTGTTTAATGGGCTACTCAAAAATCATAACCATTGCAGCATCCGGTTACACTCTATTTGTCCAGTAGGAAGGAATGAGTGCTTATGAATGCATTAATTTGAACCAACTGTTTTTAGCTTTAATAAAGTATAGATGGATGATGAGTTATTAATTGTGCCATGTATAGTTTCACATTTTTAACTAAATTAGATTGGTCAAGTTGATTAATAGACAGCATATTTAAAATAAAAATAGGTAGTTATGATGTGCAGATGGCATATTAATGTGCTTCAATGGTTTTAGTCATCGTGAACTGTATTAAGATATAGGAGTAATGGAGTTTTTAAAAATTTCTGTGCCAAACGACATTAAGAACAACCTAAGTCTGATGAACAGTTAAGTGAATACTAAAAGTAATATTTAAAATTAAATATAGAGAGTTGATTTAACTGTTTATTATCGTTCAAAAAAGTTTATAGGCAGTAAATATTTACGCCTCAACACGTGTCTCATTTCCTGTAGTGTGTTGGTGTTGTGAATGTTTGGCTTAGGGGTGTTAATGTAATGACTAAATAAAAATATAAGTTTTGTCAGCAATTAAGTAACTATGACCAAAACTCAATACAAATATGAAATCTGATATACATATACGAGGTCTAATCAAAAACTATCGAGACTGATACGATTAATCGTAAACCGGTTTGAGTATGAACTTGCACGTGCTATATTAATCTAACTTTATATGCTGGGAAAATATATTAGACATAGATTAGATTAAAATTGTCTCAGTCGGCTTCTAGGTGCGATTAAGTCAAATGTGTTTTTACGTCCTGTCGGATTTCATAATGAGCGAAAATACAGAACAAAGAGTGTGCATTAAATTTTGCCATAAACTGGGAAAAACGGCTACTGAAACCTACCAAATGTTATTGTTAGCTTATGGAGATGAAACCATGTCCCGTGCTCGCGTTTTTGAATGGTCACCACGACCCAAAAAAGCTCGTCAAGTTCGGAGTCAAGTGAAGGTCATGTTGACCGTTTTTTTTGACTACCAAGGTGTTGTTCATCATG
>JACXSJ010001920.1:0-64684 GCA_014851325.1 Pentalonia nigronervosa | reverse complement strand
TTATATTTTAAAACTTTATTATGAGAAATTTTAAGAATCAAATTTATAAGTTTGTAATAAAATGTGTTTATAAATGTTATAATAAATAATATTTATGGTTTTTGTACTCATATCGCTACGATAGAAGTACAAAGTACCCAACATTCGATTACGAAGTTTATTTTAAATTTACCGATACCGCGACCGGTTGCGATAACAAATGTATACTATACACTATTAATACATTTTTTTTTTTTAATAATAATATTATACGTCCAAATATACATAAAATAAAGTAATAAAATTACGAATTACAATTTTGTGGCACAAAACTGTGGTCCCATTACTTTCAAATATTGTAGCATAGATATTTCATTTTGTTCTAATTTTGTTCAAGTTTGCATTATAAATTTCAATTTGTTTTCTTATTCTTTTCGAGGTTTTTTAATTAAGCTTAATTTTGGATGACTAACATTATATTAAAAACTTCATGAATAGAAGGATGTGAAGTGTAAAACTGTAAGTTATAATGTCGGTGGAATGATTCTGGCCCATTGGTCGTTCTAGGTTCCTCTGAAGGTTTACCAGCCCATAAAATTGGTGGAAAAACCGCATCAAGGTACACATAATTGTCAAATATATAATCCGTGAAATCAAAGTCATCGATAGGAGCATTTGCAATTGAACACGAAAAGGCATCGCCGACTAAATTTTTGGGTAAAAAACCAAGAGTGAAAAAACATTTTAACCGAAGACCTACTTCTGACTTTGAATTGTATTCTTTTAATAAGTTGTTATTGCTTTGGATTTTTCTATACGAACTTTGGCCTTAATGGAAACTACAGGCCATAATTTTGCTACTTGGAAAGACTTCTTTAATAGCATTGTGTGCACTTTTTTCAAAATCAAAATTACAATTACAATTAACTAATGATACCAATAAATTTATGTTTGTCAACTTTAAATATAATTTTGCAATCGTGCGCCACATATCTATATAAATGTCAGTCGATTTTGCTGTTAAAAAACAATATATTAAAGGAATATGAAAACCTTTTTGTAACGTATGTATCGTATAAAGTTAATCGCACTATTTTGGCGAGTGCGAAAATGTGCCATCAGTAAAAATATGAATTGAACGAATTAATGCAATGAGATTAGTGAGGCAAGTGAATACAACTATATTTGAAATTTCTTCTATGTAGCAAAACTGTTGCTGTATGTTAGTGTAACGTTTGTTACATCATTACTTATATTTTATAAACATAATACGTACAATGTTTACATATTATATACACATTTATATTAATATTATATTTCTTAAGCAAATAATATGTACAATACGCTGACTAGATATTAAGTCCCTCCTGTTTAGCTCCATATTTACTACTGTAAGGCTACGGTCAAATATCAATATGTAAGAGAACGGTAGTTCTCCGCGATACCATTACGCACACCTGAACTCCGAGACAGACCCACATTTTGGTTATCTGGTTCGTAAGTAATAATAAAGTTTTGTGTATTAATAATTATTTGGATCAATCTGTATTTATTTGTAATATTAAAATCCTAAATACCACTCAGGCTCCCGAGCTACGGTTAAAATATATTCAAAAGAAACTAACTTCTTTCTTGAATATCCTATATTTAACTGGTCATCTCCGACCACGTTACATGCTGGTGGAGGCACCGCAGTTTTATATAACAAATACTATGAACTTTAAATGTTAGACATTTTTATTTTTATGTAAAATTCGAGTTTTCAGATTTTTATGGTCTACAAAATTTTAAGGGATTAATATTAAAAATAGGTTTTAAGTTTTAAGATAAAAATTAAACTTTAAGTCCGAGTGTGTATTATTAATTGTTAGTAGTGGCCGAAACTCCTAAGTAGTTTTAATTGGAAATATTTGGGAATGGTTTAGATATTTATTTGTTATTAATTATTAGTTATTAAGCTATGTTAATTGAGGTATAGGCAAATAAAAAAGTAAAAGTGTACTTAGAATAATTGATATATATATATATATATATATATTGAAATTTACGAGATTTTAAGAATTAAAATAGAGGAGTAACATTACTGAAGAATATATATATTAGATCATATTATCATATTATATAGAATAAGTAGAAAAATATAAGAATATAATTGTAGTTACATAAAAAATAGTATAGAAGAACGTTTTATTTTAGGTGAACATAAACAACGTGTTTAAGAGTATCCCGTAAGTTAAATAATTCAAATTTGGATTCTTCCAGTGATTTTGAAACTGTTGGCAATTTTTTTTTATGGAAGTCGTACATACTTTTCATACTTTTCCTCCATAACTTATTGTCGGAATGAACGGTAATATGTAAATCATTTACAGTTTTACGTAGTTCTTGTCAAATTATTTTATTCGGTCTCGTAAATAAGTCGTTTTCACATTTTCTTTTGATCCGGGAATTTACTATTTGTCTATTAACGATATTTTCTTGATTAATGTTATGTTTGTATTCATTAAGAACGCTAAACACTTTAGTCACATCATTGTCAACATAAATACTTGATTGACAATTTTCGTTAGTACGCCGATATCGAATACTGCCTAAATTTTTAAATGCTTTATATTCCCTAAATTTATGACCCCATCATCTACTATTATACACAGATTACCTTTTTCAATCTTAAACTTTTTTAGAATAAATAGATCCATTTTTAACACTTGTTAGTTTCGCGGTGGCACAATTTACGAAACATAATGATACTAGGTATATGAGTACTAAATTAATATTTTGTACAAAAATATCAACACGTTTCACAACAACCAACTACAGTTCGATTGTAAAATCCGACTACAGTCTACAACAGTATCGCCTGACGGATACCTATCTGTTAGGTTATCTGTTAGGTTATTCAGATAAAATAAATTAACGATAAAATAATATCTCAATTATTGAAGTCCTTATTACTCGTATAGGTACGAACAATATAATAATAATTACTAAAATACCCGGTTATTACTTATTATTTAGCTTATGCCTTATAGGATATCGATCTTGAATTGTATGTCTGAACTCTTTATGTTATATCTGCATAGGCATTGGAAAAATACGTTTATAAAACAAAATATGGCAAATGTTTTTAATGTCGTGTATTAATACAGTCGAACTTGGTTAACTCGAACTTTTAACTTCGACTTTGAGTTCACCACTCCGGCTGTACTTTTAAAAAATGTATTGGAAAATCGTTAAAAGGGCAAGACCTATATTTCAAGGAGCGCAATCGTGTTGCGTTTTTTGTAGGTAAAAGGGTGAAACGGACGCAATCGTGTTGCGTTTTTTGCGTGTAAAAAAGTGGGACGGGTGCAATCGTGTTACAGCCTATAGATAACTGGTGTACTGTTTTGGAGTCACAAGTCTGCTATATCATTATTATCGATGTTATTCGGTGTACTATTAAATACCAATTTTTTTTCTTTATTGTTTATATTTTGAATCTTACATTTTTTATTTTATTATTAATACGGCTTCAACACTAGAGTCAAAAGCCGGAAAAAAAATTAATTTACATTACATCAGTATAATATATGCGTTTATCATAGTGAAATAAAATTAATAATACCTAGTGATAATGATATTTGTGGAGTATTTAAATTCGATTGTACAACTTGGTTATTTTTAAGGAAATGCATCAATAAATTTAAATTTTTCATAGATACAATATCTCCTAGGTTCGCTTGCTGTGGAAAAATTTTTCTCTCTTCGGCTAAGCATGGGCATTCAAGGAGATGTTTTATAGATATTAGAAATATATTGCAGAATTCGTATATGGGTATCAGTTCTTTTTTCATTAGGTGTAGGTGAGTGATGTTTATGTGTCCGATTTTTATACGTGACCATATTGTTTGTTCTCGTCTTGTACAAGATGTGGGATACAGATTTGGAGTCAAAAGTCTATTGATATGGTGAAGATTGTTATCAGATTCCTATCCCATAGTAGTTGGTGTGTTTTATTGCTCTTTTCTAGGGCACATCTGATCGTGTCTTTAAGAGTTGAGAGTTCTATTTTAGGGGCATTATTATTAATGGCACCTTCTGTAGCTGCTTCATCGGCCTTACTTTACATTTGATTTCTTGATGTTTAGGTATAGTTTACAGGTAGTAAATCTGACCGGTAGATAACTGACTTACTGTTTCGGAGTCACAAGTCTGCTATAATATTATTATTGATGTTATTCTTATCTCTCTACAACAGTCAATATTACCGGGATTCAGTATAAATCAATAATTATTATTATCGATGTACTATTAAACACCATTTTTTTTTTATATTATTTATATTTTGAATTTTACATTTGATTTCTTAATATTTTGATACCTATATATTCATTAGTTGTATAATAAACAAAAATATTTAACTGAGTAAAAATATATCAACTAATTGACAAAATAAGTGTTTTTTAAATTATATTTTTAATCGTGGATCGTATATAATTAAGTACCTACATATACATATATATATATATATATATATATATGTTACAATTATTAAAGTATCGATTAACTGTATTTTAGGAAATAACAAGTAGGTAGTTTATAAATTAACGAAACAGTACAGGTACACCTATACAGAGTGATTCATTAAGCGTAAAACACTCATTATCTCAAAAAGTATTCACTTTTTTCGAATTTTTTTTTCAACATTTTAGATCTATGCTGTTCTCGAATTATATAATTGTTTAATATTTTTCACCATTATATTTATTAGATAAATCATCATCAACTTTTGATTTTTAAATGACAACACATACTAAAAATGTCATAATTTAATAAGGTTTTTTTTTTTTTATTATGAATTATCACGTTCAAGTTTTCATTTTTCGTTTATCCGTTGACGAGATAGAGCTCCTCAAAGTTGGGCGGTTTTCAGAGGTGTTTGTGTGTAAACGTGTTATACCTAGTCAGTACCGCAAGCCACAACAGTTAGGATTTGTAGAGTAAAAGATAATACACTTTTCAAATAAATTCAGTAAGTACAGTAGGTTAGCTAAAATTATGTCCCAAAATATCCCATTTAGCAGTATGTTGCACAGTTCTCCCCCACGCCAATAGTGCCACTGGTTAATGGTCATGATATTACTTATCGCTTATAAAGATCAAAAGTTATAAGTAATAAATTCGACACCGTTATTGTAGGGAGTAAGTACAACGATTATCAATTATCATCGATATACAGTGAAACCTGACTTAACGGACACCTGTATATAACGGACAAAATTACCAGAAAATAAACCTGACCAGAAAACCAAAATAACACATTTACACACAAACACCTCTCAAACCGCCCAACTTTGAGAAGCTCCATCTCGTCAACGGATAAACGAAAAATGAAAATTTGAACGTGATAATTCATAATAAAAAACCTTATTAATTATGACATTTTTAGTATGGGTTGCCATTTGAAAATCAAAAGTTGATGGTGGTTTACCTAATAAATATAAGGGTGAAAATATTAAACAATTATATAATTCTAGAACAGCATAGATCTAAAATTTTGGAAAAAAAAATTCGAAAAAAATGAATAATTTTTGAGATAATGAGTGTTTTACGCTTAATGAATCATCCTGTATAAGAGAAGTGCAAAATTTATAGGTATATTTTAGATATCTACCTATAGTGTTTTTATATACATAAATATCGTTCATTATGTCAGAATGTTGTATCAATTATACAAATCGTTTTTTGTGAGTTTACCGTAGGTGCTCACATCATAAATATTTCAGTTTTTTGACCTTATTGACATCATAGTTGTCACTCGTTTCATAATATTTTGCTGTATATAAATATACTTTTATTTATAGTGCGTGTTAAATAGTAATTGGTCAAAAAGTCTATTTTGAAAAAAGTCAGGACTCGTTTTTATTGTCAAATAAGTTATAAGTTCGATAATATAAATTATTATTTATTAAAATATAGATTTATTTTCTTATTCAACAATTGATTTGATAATTATTTCTTATATCTATCTATAAAATTACGATTATCAAGTGCAAATATATTGTAGATATATTGTAGATATATTGTAGATACAATAAGGTATTATAGTAATCATATCGTAATATAATATTGTAAACAAAAAAATTAACTACATTGTAGTTTCTGAGAGGAACGAAGAATGCATTGATTTTACAATGTTATGTATTTTTAGATTCTGAGCGGAGTGAAGAATGTATGGATTTTACTATGTTGTGTGTGTGTGTGTGTGTTTTTTTTTTGTGTGTCTGTCATCACGTTCTAGTGCAGTGAAGTGCTTCGATTTCCTTCATCAGCATCTTTCCTGATAAGAAAGTGAATTTAGTTAGTACTTTGGCAGGCCAAAAGTAAAATATTCCAAATAGTATTTAAACGTGTCGGGAAAAAAAAAATTAAGGAAAACTGGAATTTTTTTGCAAAGTAAATTTTTTGACAAAATCGTTTTTGATTTTTGATGTAACAAAAGAAATAATGACCGTAAATACGTGAAATTTTCACCGAATATTTATATAAACATTTTCTATACACCAAAAAATTTTAAAAATATTTTGATACTTTTTCAGCTATTTATAGGCATGGGATATTTTAAATGTTTTTTTTTAATTTAAATAAAAAAAAAAATGTTGTATCAAAATGCTTGTAAATTTAATATAAGGTTCCTCCGTAAGTTGTTATAATAGCAGATCAAAAATATTAAAAATACATAGCCACAATTTTTTTTTTATCATCATTTAAACTTCAAATTTTGACCAAAATTCATCATTGAACATTTGCAAATTATTTTATAGTTAAAAATGTATATAATGTTCAATTTTTTAGCTAAGGATTGAAAATTTAAAACAAAGTTTTTCGTAAGTATTTGATAGTGTAACCAAAAAATTAAAAAAAATATATTTACACTATTGATTTTTATGGACATTTTAAGTTCAGATCTGGACGACATTAGATATTTAAATAAATTTTTTATTTACTTAACAATGTTAGTTATTTCGTAATAATTTAAAAATATTTTTCATGGGTGCTTGCAACTTTTAAAGTATATTACTATGTTTAATATACTCAATGACAATTTCAAATCTAATGTTTTCTGAAAAATTAATTCAACCTTTTGTATTATTTATAGTAAAATGGATTATTTTAATAGCAATAATATCATGAAATACACTATTAGTTATGTAGGCTGAGAGACCGTCTTTGCACAGAATCGTTTTTCGTATACAATGATTTTATACCATTGAGTTCGAATCTAACAAATCCATTACAGTGACCCCGCTATACAGACACTCACTGTACATCAGAGTGGTACCCATTTGCCGACCTTTTTTAAATTGTGAATAGATTATTATTATTGTAGGTATATAGTATGAAAGATGTTTGTATTAACTAATTACATATTAATAATATTTGTAAAATGTAAGTAGGTATAAGGAATAGTAATATAATATAATATTGTACAAGAAAGTCAATCACATTTTTTAAATTTTAATTTTGTGAATAGAATATTTGTATTTTCGGACATTTTGTCTGGCATTAAAAAAATGAGTCTGGACTTTTTATCCGATTTTTTTTTAAAATGTAATTTTTTGTCCTCGGATTCGTGTTAAATATTGTATATTATATTAGCATGGGCGGGGGGACACGTTTGGTTACTGAAAACGGAACACTTTAGGCGTAGGTCCATACAACGTTTGGACGTAATATTTCACTCCATAATAGCACGTTTGGATACATTTATTTCTTAGCATATTATACTAAATCTGAGATTATTGGTGTTACCCTGTAGAAGACACCGTGAGGAGGTTGGCCCAATAATCTTCCAAAAATATTTAAAGATTTATTTTTTTTTTTAAAAACGTGCTAATTTTATTTTTGTATATTATATATTTATTAATAGTATTATTGTATATTATATGATATTTTTTATTTATTTTGTGTAATAAATTAATTTTTTTTTGCCGCAAAACGTGGTCCTAATTATTCGATTTAGTCATACAGATAATTAATTACAGTTTTGTACCCAAACGTGTTTTCATAAATGCGCCTGAGCGTATTAACAATTTTCAAGTAAATTTTTCATATTATGTCCAAACGGCTTATGCCCACTATCATGGTAGGTATCCTGTAGTCAGTATAGGCGTATTTTACAATATTGCTATAAGACGGATATGTCCATCGTATATTCGTGTAATAACAAATTGCTTTCAAATAATCGATTTTCAAGACGCAAGTCTATAGCCGGTTATAAAAAAAATGTGACTGAGACGCAAATGAGCTGTCATTTGTTTTTTTTTTTTAACCTCTTTTGTCCGGGAGCAACTTTTAACAAATCTTACTTTTAATAAAATCTGAAAATCTAGAATGCAAGTGTGGGTGGTTTATGTACTTGTGATGTATCCCCGGGATCTAAATAGAACCTGTCACCTTTTGATCCTAAACCATAGTGTTAAAGGTCGGTCAACTATAGTGTCATTTTATCCGTTTTTAGGGGTTCCCCGTGAAGTATTTTAAGGCGATATTGCACTTTTTACTTAAATTAAATGGTCAAATTTCATTTGAGATAAAAAATAAGTAATGATCGAAACTGCACCCGAGTTAATAGCAGGTAATGATCAAAAGCTCTCTGGTTCAAAAATGTTCAAAAAATAAAGTTTATTTAAATGTTTGCTACGTATATTGACACAAGACCTTCAACTACACAATACTAGAAAAAAGTTAACGAAATCGAAAAATATATTGACTTATATGATCAAAAATCAATTACTAGATTACAGTTTTTGAATTCAGTTTCTAATAATTACTATAAAAACAATAATTTAAAAATGTTTAACCTCTTCATACATGACATTTTTGTCGAAACAGTTTTTTGAACCTGAGTGCAGTTCAACCATTACTTTTTTTTTTACCCAAGTGCAATTCGACCTTACCCTTTTAGGACGATCTTAGACTCTGATATTATGTTGCGAGGTATATCATATATTATGTTTTAATGTAATATTATAAATTACGATAAACATGAAGGGACTTCATATCCCGAATAATTGATATTAAGCTCGAAGTGAAAAACTACAAAAATTGCCAACGAAATCAAAAAAAAAAAAAATGGTAAATAGATAACCATTCTGCTGTGCAGTAGGTGTCAAGTGAACCCCAAATCATTGAGTACCAGCTAAGTTACTATAATGTAGAGGTTTGCATTAAATTTGAATTCGATGATAAATCAATGCGTATAAGTACGAAAAACAATTTTAAGCGAAGTCGATCTGTCAGCCTATAATACATAGAAAGTATACTTCACATGACACGTTTATATTTTTATCATAATTGTAGTAGTAATTTATTTTACTATCTTAAATGTTGGTTGAAACTCAAAACAAGAATCAGAAACTCGTTTTGAATTTATTTTATAATTTAAAAAAATATTAACTACCTACCTATCAAATACTTTATATTTTAAAATATCTTTTCCTGTCTTAACAAGAATTATTATTAAATTGATTAATAGTTAATACAATATTATTGTAATATTATACTAACTGAAAACTGTATTATCCGATAAAGCTCGGTCTAAAATTAATTTAACTTTTTATCATTTTCCGTATTGTTTCAATTGAATATATAGCACAAACTTTTACGAGCACAATTACAATGATTACTTTTATGATTTTCACTTCCACTGGACATATTTTTGATGTAAACAAAACAAAATGGATGACGTTGAACGGAAGCTTAAAAGCTAACGTAAATCCAATATCGTTTCAATTGATAGTCGTCTTTATGTGTTTAGATAATCAATAATATGTTCAGAATTAAGAAGTTACTAATAATTGCAATTGTGTTCATAAATCATAAATAGGTATTTGATTTTAAGATTTGAAAAAACGACTGTTTATAATAATTTCTGTTTTTGTTTTATTAAACTTAATAAAACTATTTTATCGCTAACTGTATTATATATAGTATTGCACCCATTTGAGCAAATATTAATTTTTGAATAAAGTTTGAACCACATTCATAAATTGCGACAAGCGAATATCTTTTATTGAATAATATGTTTATTGAAATAATGAAACATGCATTATTTGTAAAATTGTATACAACAATATACATAATAAAATCAATACTTTTTAAAAATATTCGCTTTCCGCAAAGGGGTTTGCAAACGAACGGTTTTTATGGAGTTCAGTATAAGCAATAATATATATGTGTGCACGTAGTAAATGATCATTAGTAAGGCTGGGATTTCGATATACTTTGCATTGTTTTCTGAAGGTAGTTACTCAATGTTCATTTTATAACATTTAAGTTTCATATATATTTGAATCAGAATAAGAAGTTTTTATTTTGTATTTTTTTTGTCAATTTTAAATTTTAAGGTCATTTTTTTTAAATTTGTTGGACATTTTTGGAATTTTGTAATTTAAAATGTTGACATGGTTTTTATATAAATTAAACAAACTATAAAATAGGTTCTCATATTAAATTATTAAAAATTATTTTAAACTGTATGGAAATAGTTGTTTTTTTAGATTAAAGAGATACAAAATGATCAGTAAAACTCTGTAAAACTCTTTTATAGCCCTTTAAAAGTTATTAAATAATTTATCAGTTATCATTTATACCAAAATTATTAAAAATAAAAATATATTTTAGTATATTAATAAGAATTTTTATTGCATAAAAAATCATTTTTTGGTTTTTTTTTAGGGCATCTAAATCCTAGCCCTATTGTTAAATTCTATGATGACACATTCTATCATGACACACCTGCTAGACGGGGACATTTAAGCATGCGGTATGCACCATTCAATTCATCACTACAGTGGCATGTGTGAACAGTAAATATGCAATGTATGCTTATTTGTAAGTATGTACTTTTTGTCAAACCTACTAATAGACCTAAGGTTGGATAAAACTCTTAAAAACTGATTTGAATTCCTTAATATTATTTCCACTTGAAATTAATGAAGCCTCATTTTAAGATTTTAAATTTCAATAAGAAAAAATCAACACTTAAAAATTCATACATTTTTAAATAATCAAACCAAATTTAAATGAGTTGGAGATCAAAATTTTAAAAAGTGGCCTAATCGATCTCAAGTAGATATATTGACCAATTCAAATCAGTTTTCAAAAGTATAATCGCATTACTAGGTCTATATATATTTTTGACAAAAGATTCGTATATTTTAGTTGAAATAACAGACGTTTGGAATCCCCTTAATACGAATAATAGTATAATACCTAATAATAATAATAATAATAATAATAATTACTAATGATTGCTCATAATTGTTTTTTTACTTTAATCAATGGTAACCATATATATATATACACACAAACAAATATTCAATTTCTGTTTGCCAAAAAAAAATTATTTTTTAGTACACTCTTACATTGTGGTATGAAGGTACTATGAAAATTTCAAGTCTCTAGCTATAATACTTTTAGCTGTACATTGATTAGTCGGTCAGGACATCTTTTTTTATAAATGTAGAGATTTATGTAAAATATATAATTTGTATATTACTTTATTAAATTAATTGATTAACATTTAAAGTTCAAACATGCTGATTAATGAGTCCAACGTATTACTTGTCTGTAAAGCTTCTTGTAAATCTTCTCGTGAGTTAGGCTTCACATTTAACCCTCTCAATTTGTGCCAATCATCAAATAATGCCAACATAATAGCTAAGTCAGTAAAAATTTAAATAATAATAGATACCTGAATAAAATGAAAATTGAAAATGTATTTCATATAATTATCACACCTTGTAAACGCTGCATGCGTGATGGTCTCTGAGATACTTCTCGTTTCAATTTGTCTTCATTTGAAATCATCAGTAAATACTCTTTTGTAAGTGATTCTCCATTTGTATTAGGATTGACTGATAGTTGTTTTATAGCATTGATAAGCTTCAATGTTTTGTCATTTTTTATGTCAGTTTTCAATTTAGAAACAATTGCATCAATCATCAATATTAAACTTCCTTCTGATATTTCTGTATACAATAAACATGTGTTTTCAATGAATTATAATCAAACTACAATCAAATACACAAACCATAAGTCATGTCCAATTTAATATTTTTCTTAGTAGCATCTCTACTGAAGTTGTCCTTGAGGATTGAAATCGCAGTAATATTGTCAGTCTTTATGTTTATTGATCCACGACTAAAATAATCACATTCTAGTAAGTTTATTTAATGTAGGTTAATGGCGCCCAAACATGATTAAATAAACTACCTATATGCACACAATAAAACTGTATCTAATATTATTGATTCAAAAGAATACTCCAAGTTTTCTTGAGAAGCTGGCTTCTCTGGAAACCCTGGCAAGCAATTTGAAATCCACAAATGAGCTTCAGAAAGACTAAACCCACCAGACAGTGTCATAAAACTCTGAGGCTGATAGCTAAAAAACAATTATTTTTTTATAAAAGTAATTTAATGGTATTAATATTATACCAATCATATTTTATCATATTTTTTATATATTATATTTAACTTAACAAAAATAAATGGTTATAATCTTAGTAACCATATCTTCTTATAAGAGAAGTATTTAAAATTCTAAATTTTATAAACAAAATTATAGATACTTAATAATATCTATACAACTTACACTATATTGTTTTTAGTTCTTTGATGATATAAAAGTGGTTTGATAGGAAATTTGCATACTTGACAACATTTAGGTTGTAGTAATGGTGTAATATAAAGAGTTAAAATTCCGCGATCACCCTCGTGTGACCACATTTTCAATTCTAATTTTGTAGTGTTTAACTGACATCTGTACGTAATTAATAATTTATTATTATCCTGAAAAAAAATAAATATATTTTAATATGGATAAAGAATACAATAATAATTATATTTATTTTTAACAGGATAAACTGATAACTTAGATTAAATTAAAAGCTTAAACATGATAGTATTAAATTATAACTGTATCATATTATGTTTTATAATTTTTAATTTGTATTGGCAAATACATGTATGGTCACATATAAAATACATATCATATTTCGGTAAAAAATAAAATCCATGGTAACATATTTGTTTACTATATAAGTGGTTTCACTAATAAATTGTGAGGCTCAGCCTCAACTCTAAATAGTATGACCTAGCTCTAGTGTATAGAAGGTAATGAACTCAAAGGTTCCAACAAATTTTTTTTTTTGATTGAGCTTTTATTTAATTTGTTTAAAATATATAGTTAAAATTCTTAATTCTATAGGTAATGAAGGTAATAATAACATGTGATATAGATATATTCCGATTTTTAATACTATAGGCCCTTTGGGATTGGAACTAAGTTAAAAACAAAATATTGTTCATATTATATATGCCACTGTAATACCCAAAAGTCACCAATTGTTGCCTACACAAACCATCCTATCTACTTCCCTAAAATAGATTTATTAAAAATATCAGTTCACTGTTTTTTTAATTTTTTTAGTATATTTACTCATATCTAGGCATCTATAAATTATTAATGTTGGCTGTTACATTTTCATTTATCAAAAGATACATAATTTAAACTACAATACCTCTTCTTTACATTTACTCTTGCTCACTACAGCATTATTATTATTTTCAGCATCAATCAGATTAATAGAACAATTGCTTTGCAATAAAACATTATCAATAGTGGCTTCTAGTTCAACTATTAAATGATAAATTAGGTTTTCTGAATCCAAAAACATCTATGAAAAAAAAAAACGAAACATTTTAAATTTAAATACTTTATTAAATTTAATTTTTTTTTTAAAAACTGTTATTCTTACAGAGTTCTTAATAGCTAAATAAGGTAAAACAGAAGGTCTTGAACTTTTTTGGGTGAATTCCAAGTATTTGTTTCTTTCTATGGCAACTTGTCTTTCTAAATTACTTACTTCGGTCCTACAAAATTTTTAATTAGATTCAAATTAAATAATAACTAAATATTTATTATAGTTTAAATGGTAAACATTACAAGAATAACAAATTAAAATACTTAATTTTAATAAATATACACATATGACATATTACATAAATAGTATCAAAATAAACTATAAATTATGAGTATTTAATACTAAAGCACAATATTTCGAAACACTGTAACATAATATATGCTTACCTTATATCTAATATTTTTTGTTTTTCATCATTCAAAATTATGTTTGATGATTCCAATACAATTTCTTTATCAATATGTTGATCAACAAAAGTTAATCCAAAAAGCCAACCTAAAAAAAATTATACAATAATCATTATTTAGGTAATATGTCATATGTATTGGTTAATTAATTTTACTCAACCTGTAAATGTTGTGACAACGATTTCTGGAATACCAGAATGTCTTATAGCACCACCTTGAATTGAAGTTATACTTTCTGAACAACTCTAAAATAATATTAACATTTATAATAAACATATTGACAGTAACCTAAAATTGTAAAATCTATTAAAATTACATATTTATATTTTTCAATCGGGATAGAATGTGATTCTAATGAATAAACTTCAACTGAACCACTTTGACGACCGATTAAAAGATGATCCTCTTTGTTAAATTCATAACAATCAATACATGTTATAGCTCCTTGATTTGATTGAGTTACAAGTTCCCAAAGAATACTAATAGAAGCATCTCTAATATGTAAATTATAAATTAATTTAAGTTTTAGAACTAGTATAAATATAATATGTATAATATAATATTATTAATATTTAAAATTATAATATACTTTTCAATTTTAAGAAGTACGATATGACCACTTTGTAGACCAACTAAAACTTCATTTCCATATGAGCCTCCATTGTTTTTCATTAAATGCAAACTAATTGGCTCTGATGATAAATAAAATGTTTTTTTTACAGTTGAACCTTCAAGTATTCTAATACATAAATCTGCACATGCTAGAATAGGCATTATACCTTGCATCTAAATAAATATGTATACTCATAAACAACAATCAAATTAAAAAATTCATAATGGTAGTTTATAGTTTACTATACCTTTATTACATCTAATGCTATAATGCTATTAATTAATTCTGGACATAAATAAGTGCTAATGTCTTTGCAGTCATTAAAGTGACTAAATATATGTTTTCCAGATACCAAAAGTTCATTTCCAGTCACATACCTGATAAAAAATATTTTTTACCTATTTTAAATTTGTTACAGTTAGTAATGGTGATGATAATTAATTTGAAGCCTCAAAAAATATATTTTATGGATTATAATTTATAAGTATACATTTAATATACCTAACCATTTATTCACAATTAATTTGATCACAATAAGCAAATTATACATCAGTTATTTTCAGAATCCACTCACATGCATTTAATTGATTCCAATAATCCAGTATCAAAACTTAGAAACATTCTACCTTTTTTAGTATAGCCACGAACAGATGTACCCATTGACAAAAATATTTTATCTCGAATAGTACCTTTGAAGGAATTAATTAGCTTGATTAATAAACATGATATTTATTCAGACTAATAAATTGTTTAGATACCAAGAGCTCCCCCTAAACAAACTTCAGTTATTTTTTCTAAAGGTAATGTTTTGAATAACATGTTAATTTTCCCTTTTCGAATTTGAAACATTTGAACAATTCCTTCTTGATCGCCAACAATAATCTATATTTAATATGAAAATGAATAAAAAAAAAATTAAATTTTGTTTTAATAGTATATTACTTTTTGTGTCTTCTTTTCGGCTTCATCGCTTTGAGAAATTGGCAAAACCTTCATGCAATTAGAAGAAACCATGCCTAATAATGTGTAATCTATTCTATAAAGCTCCATGTTTAATGTATTATAGTATTATACATACAAATCAAAACATTTTTAAAAGACTAGTTAACCGATAATGCAAATAATGGCTAGATTAAGTGGTTGCTATGGGTACAAAATTGTAAACATACATAGTAAGGAGGGAAATTATATCTCTTAATTTCACTAAAAACCATTGTAATAATAAAATATTGTAATAAACTTGGTTTTAATAAAAATTTAAAACAAATTGGTACTTCAACAAAACTTTTATTTTTAAGTTTTTAACTTACTTCACATCTTTAAATACAAATTTTTTATGTCATTTTCAATTAATAAAAATAAAGATTCTGTAACATCTGTAAGAATTTTGGTCATACTATTTTCTGTTACTTCAGAAAATTCAATTTTATCTGAAACAAAATATAACTTATATTATGTCTGAAAGCATAAATTAAATAACCTTCAGATTCTTGTAATTCTAATAATTATAAAAAATATATTTCAGGAATGGTTTTCAGCTAAAATTATCAATCAATGATCAATAGAATAGTGTGGATACAAATCAATACTATTTTAGTAGCCATAGCAACTAGTTCAATAACACTTATTAATGTTAATTATAACAGAGTCTCCATAAAAAAAAAAAAAATTATAAATATAAATTATTTTTTAAAACATAACTTTTTAGTTATATGGTAAGTTATACATAACCCTTTGGTTATAAATTAAAAGACAAATATATTTTAATAATTCATATAAAACAATAACTAATAAATAACTTGTAAATATGTTTTATATTACCTTTAAATACTAAGTGACCAAATAATTCACAAGTTGCTGGTGAAAATTTATCCATACGTTTATCCCCTATAAAATATATATTTACATTTTACTATTTTATATAAATTAAATAACTCAAAAAGTATTCATTTAAAAATACTATAGATTTTAAAATTTATACAAACCTCAAAAAAACTCAAATGTTCAAATTATTTATTATTTAATATTATAAATAAATATGTATTACCAAACTTGTAATAACTATTATGTTTTAAAATATAATAAATTTAAAAAAAAATTATTATTTTTTAGCAATTAAATAAATTGCCTATTTTGATATTAAATATAGCACTTGTTTAATATGCTATATATATATTTTTTATATATAAAATATAGGTATCTGTGACAAAGCGTCATAGGAGACAACAAGACAATGTCTACCCACTCAAAATACAGACAAATAATTTTAAATTTAATAAAATATTTTTTTCAAATTTGAATATTATAACGTTATATATTATATTTCAATATTTATCAAAATCTAGTTGCCAGCATGGCCGGTCATTTCTAGTAAACATCACAAGATAGTATAGCATTTAATATGAGACGATATGTTACGACATCTCTTTTTTCAAGCAAAGTGTGTATTGAGAATAGGAAAATAAATGGGAGGGGGGGTTATTGTTATGCTATGACATACACTATTCATATTTTTGTTCTATTTTATTTTTCAATAATCAATACAGTCACTGTTTTATTTTAAGATTAATTATTAATTTCAGCCTTTTGGTACGTATGATATTATCTAAATATTAAAATATTGACAATTTAACAGTTTAATGAGATTTTTAATGATGGAATAGTAAATTACTCATAAGAAAAAAAATATGAAATAAAACGAACATGTTTCTTATTTTGTATATTATAACATTTTTTTTTTTTTTTTATATATATAATTAGTTTAAGAAAGTTGTTACAATTTTCAATATATTTTGTTTTATTTCTAGTTTTTGAAGATATATTTTTACATTAAAGATAAAATAAAATAGGGGGGGGGGGTTCAGAAGCCACAGCACTATTTTTTTTCAACGTCTCCTCGACCTAAAGAATCACATCCTGCCATTGTAATATTTATACCTATAAGTATTTAAAAGAATAAAACTAATAAAAGTAAAAGAAATATATCTTAGGTTAAAAATTAAAAATAAAACTGTAAAAAAGTATCTTCTTAATCTTTAAATTTTAAAACAAGGATTAAAAAAAAAGATCTGAAATATTTAATAAATAGTTGGATTAAGAAAAACTAAGGATATAATGGTGTTTTAGAGCTTGATTGATATTTTAATATTAATTCATATTCAAAATACTAAATATTTGAACTATTATAATTAATCAATTTCTTCAAGATAATAACTTTTTTAATATTGGTAGATAATAACATATAAATGAGTGCATAATGCATATAAAATTCACCTGATGAAATTCTTGCCCAAATAAAAACTCTCACACAATTTCTTAAATCATTAAAATCACTGGTATTTAAATCTTTAACTAGTGCTCGAGTTATAAAGATATTATGAGGAATATTTTTTTGCTGAAGATAATTAATCATGATGAAAACTGTCCTAAAAACCATAAATAATATTATTTATAACAAATAATAATTAATTAATTTTATTGCAAAGACTACAATAATGAGTTTACTTGACAAAATCAGACAGTAAGTCACTACTTTTCAGTATAAATACAAATCCTTTTGAAGGATAATCTATAATCTTATGACAAGGGCCACTAAACTGTTCTATATCCTGAAAAATAATAAATAACATGTATATAGTACTATAGTGTAATCTTTAATGGTTAAAATTATTCATTAAATTATAAAAAATAAATAATAAATTGTTTAAATTAATTATGACACATTCTTCTTTAGTCATAGTTTAGTTTGGCAAATTGTATAATGAGAAACTAATAAATAATTTGCATTTCATAGAAATTAATTAGAAGCTTATAAAATATATTATTGTTTTACAAACATTTTAATGAATATTTATATTTAATATTATTTGTATACATTTTTTTTATACTTACACAATACTCAAGGTACATTTTATATTCTAAATAATACAAGTGTAAATGAAGATGGTTCACTGAAGCAAAAGCACATAAACTATTGAATCCAATGCGTATTGCCCTGTAAATGTTTAGGGTATATAATATGCTATATAGTTCAATAATATAATTGTTATAATATTATAAAAATGGTGACTCACGGAGATGCACTTAAAAGTAACAATTGAATCGCAATATTTAAACTATATTCATTAATAACTTGCGGTAGTTTACTATCAATTTTTGGTAAAATTAATGAATGAAAATCCCCCAAAGGACTTGTATTTATTGCCAAGGTATCATTTGTATCTAATAAATCACACAATATTTAAAATACATAATTCTTAAAATACTTTAACAGTTTTAGTCTTGACTGTATTTTACCAGTAAAACTTTATGGTTAAAATATATTATATAAATAAATGTACAAGATTCACACATCAGGCACTATAGCAATGGTAGTCCGATGATTATATTATACCTAACGAACAGCAAAACAGAACAGAAGCAGTAGTGCATCCAGAAAGGGACTCTGGATCATGAGTATATTCATATCAAATGATAAATTTTACTTAACATTAATGCAATGCGGATTATAATAATAATATTTAACAATAAATTCAAAACCAAATATATTGTATGAAGCCCCCCTCCCCACTCAAAGAAAATGTCTGGTTGTATAACTTAACTAAAGTATTAGTATTTTTAATAATTTTATACTTGAAATAAACAATTTAACTTACTAGAAGAAATACTTGATGCATAACTAAATTTGAATAAATATTCTCTTGTATTAACTTTTGTAAAATTGAATAAGTCATCATTAAACGGTTCTAACACACTAGTAAATATATTTGGTTTACGACGTTTGGTACCTCTATCAATGTTCAACTATAATATAATAATAAAATTAAATAATAATTTATTAGAATTTAAGTAATTAATAGGTAGGTCCAATTACAATTTATAGTTAGTGCTTAAATTGAGGGGGTGCGCAAGGGGACAGTCTCTCTTCTTTTTAGAAAATATTTATGCGGACCTCTTCTAAATGTATTTTAATCAATAAGGCATTTAAATAATCAGGTGCGTACATTTTTTTCTATACTTTTGCATCCCCCTTCTTTTTTTTTTTTAAGCACTGTTTTTAGTATGGAGCAAAGGCTAGCAAATGGAGGACTGCGGTTCAAATCTGGACTATAAAAGGCAGATGATTGGACAGTCAACATGTTTTACTTTAATAAAATATTATTTAAATTTAAAATTATTTTCATATAAATTAGGTACCTAATAATAAAAAAATAATTGTTTATTTTAATTCATTTGTGAAACTTTGATAGGTAATGTTATTTTAAAATAACATGTCTGCAACAGTCGACAACATTGAAAATTCAATATCTATGGCAACTTTTTTAATATATTCGCTGCATATCTTGTTCAAGTATCTACACTTAACTTGAGATGAAAAAAATTGTGATTTTTAGAAAAAAATACTTAAGAATTAAAAAACCAAAATATAAATGTACAATTATCACATATTTATGAAATAATACTTATGGCCTATAGGAGATGCTTCCAAAAAAAAAAATAGTTTAATCGTAACGCTTAACATATTGTAATGCATTTAATAACACGGTAAATAACACTATTTGATGTTAGGTTAGCACTGTTTGACAGTGAACTTTATTATAATACCTTATGTAACAAATTTAATAGTTGATTTTTAAGTTTTGGATACAAAAATAAAGCATTACCTATTACACTATAATTTTTTTCTAGACTTCTTTTATTTTATTATTTGTCATCTAGAATTTAATAAAAAATACTTGCCGATCCCCAGTAAGGATGGATAATCTAATAAACTTACAACTGCAAGAAACCCGTACTTGCCAGGCAGCACGATTACATTTTCTTCTTTATATTTGTACCTAAATAACCCTTGGTCTTCTTTTTCTCTCCACAGACTTTTTAAAGACTCATCAAATTTCGAATTAACAGACAACGATTTCCATGATGTTGTGAATATTAAATCTTTGTCGTCGTAATAAAACATTTTTTGAACAATAAATTTTTACCAGATGTCCAGACAGATTTGAGTTTACGAAATTTAAAATTCGATGTCAGTGTTTTAAATTCTAACTTATTTGATATATCCTTCTAAGTTCTTGTATAATATTACATAATAATTATTATATTTCTGTAAAGTAATAAAAAAAAATTTTGAATGTAGTTTAATCTTTTTTAGCACTACATAAATACAGAATAGATTATGATTTAAAGCATGCGTCCGACTATTATCAATAAATAGACTATGTGTGATATGATAAAAAACAGCTGTTGCGAATTTGCGATGTATTTAATTAGATACTGTGGCTTTCAAAATAAATAAATCCGCTATAGATTTTTGAGTTTAATTTTTACTTCTTGGCACTCGAATCGAATCAAGAAACTATTAGCAATTAATGATAAACCACAAATTATACGATCTCCTGTTAAGTGCACACTATTTTCTGACAACTTCAATATTTTTTGTAGAGACATCAATCAAATAAAACTATAAACTACCTGCAGGATGTAATATCAGCACTACAAGCCTGGACACTTGTCTCAGGTTTTTCTTTTTCAGTTGAAAAATCTTAATGCATTTTTTTCACCAATAAAAGAAGTATCGGTAACACCACCATAACAATGAATAATATCCCTATACCAATCAAAAACTCCATAAAAATATTAGGAATACTGTTCGATTCAAGAAACACGTGGACACCACATCTCAAGACTATCTGAAAGGGCTCGCTTATAAGAATGAATACCTTAGAACGCCTCGCTCACAAGTCATGGGGAAGTCGCTCAACTAGTTTATTACAAATATATAAAGCACTCATCCTATTCAGACTCGAATATAATTCATACCTATTGATAAATGCTAAGGCATCAGCACTTAAAATGATTGATACCATGCACAATACAGGGATAAGACTTGTCATCGGTACCTTTTGATCCAGCCCGATTCCCAGTGTGCTTAATACAGCTGAAGTAGCTCTACTCGACATCAGAAGAGTGCATAGCTCCATACTCGCAACCAAACATATCAAAAACAACCTCAAGGTAATGAAACAAATCAAAGACACCCTGAAAGATATTCCATTCTCACATCTAGATGTTATCAAAAACGAAATCATAGAGACGCCTCCTTAGTTATTAAACAACCACATTAACAAAGAACTAAGCAATTTTTCAAAGAATGACACCATTCCCATAATTTACAATCAACATCTACATTCAATTCTCAACGACTTTCATGATTATACCGAAATATACATGAACGGCTCCAAAATGAAAAATGGGGTCGGAGCAGCTGTAGTATTCCAAGACCACATCTCCATGCTAAGACTACCTAATTTTTGTTCTATATACTCAGCTGAGGTAGTGGAAATTCATTTGCTTTGGACATCATAAAAACAAGACTTGTACACAAAGCAGTAATACTAAGCGACCCACTAAGTACTTTGAGGAGTATTGAAAACTTCTCCTTCCCAAATGAGATAGCCAAAAAAATCCAGAGTCAACTTAACGACCTTACACATTCCGGCTACTCAATCGCCTTGTTATGGATTCCTAGTCACAATCTAATTTCAGGAAACAAAAGAGCTGACGAAAAAGCACACCAAACAATAACCTCCTCTTATGCTATCAGACTGAAATGTTTGATCCTACATGACATCAAATGCATAACGAAAATAATTTCGAACAATATATGACTACAGGCATGGAAACAAGATTTCTCAAAATCAAACGAAATTAAAAATACAATTCACACATGGCTCTCTCCACCAGATTTCACAAGGAAAATTGAAACCTCAATAAATAGAATGCGAATAGGAAACACGTCGCTAACACACCAGTATCTGATGAAGAAGGAAGACCCACCCATATGTGGCAGTTGCGGTGTACCCCTCTCAATTAAACACATGCCAAATGCCTTTTATTTGAAACGGATAAACGAGAAGCAAGTGTATCAAATATCTTGTCAGAAGCCCTTCACCTAGACAGCATAAGACACATAATCTTTATAATTAAGACTAATCTCATCAATAGTTTATAATCTGTAACTTGTATATGTAAATAATATATCTTAAAAAAAAAAAAAAAAAAAAAATGTGAACCTTTAAAACTTCTTGTATGCCAATGGCCATAAACGCTGAGGCTTATTTATAAATAAAAAAAAAATTAAAATATTATTATTAAACAGAAATGTTAAGAACTATAGGGGTAATCATAGGGATTTTGTTGAATTTTATAATTGATTGAAGGACCTATGTAAGTAACCACTGTAATTAATACGTTTACATACATTTTTAAAGAATAGTAAAACCTCCATTATATTATGTTATTTGTTAAGCTTTAATAAAAAGGTATGATAATTAATTTTACATGAAAAAGTAACTTTACTTTAACTAAATTAAGTTACTTTTTTCAAATTAACTTCTAACTTTTAATGAATTAAATAAAAAAAAGTAACTATTAACTTTAAATTTAACTTAATTTGTTCTATGTTAACTGATCTTAGCCAGTTAAAAAGTTTAGTTAACTTGCCCAGCCTTGCCTATCGTTATATAATAATATATAATTTAAAAAGTTTATAAAAATTTATTTTAATTTTTATTATTAAAAATGTATTAAAAAATTTTAGTTACGGACAAAAGTCTAAATACAAAACAATTGCAGTAATTAGAAAGACAGAAATTACAAAAAAAAAAAAATTATTAACTAAATTGTTATAGAATTTGTAATTGAAAATAATATAATAATATAACATTTTAAAAGTAATATTAACCATTACATAATATATATTTAAAGTAGAAAATTAATTATATTATTAACAGAATTAGGTATCATTCTTTAATAAAGTGTTTATAGGGGAAAATAATATGTATCTAAGGGATGTGTGTGGAATATAAAATAAACATTGATCCTTAATATATGAAAGTTAATTTTGAGGTTAATAAGATTTAATAAATGCAAATCATCTATATTATTATATAATATTTTTCTTTTAAAAAAGTAGCATATAAGAATCATTCTTTTAATCAGCCAAGGATTTAAGATTTAAAAAGTTACTAACGTTTGTATAGTTAGAATGAGGAGGCTTTTCGATATTGAATTATTGATTAGAATATAATTAGAATAGGAGTACGGATAAACATTTTCTAAAAAGAAAAGGGTTCCCTGCTCCCTCCCTTCAATTTCAAGCACTGGTTATAAAATGAAAAACGATTCCGAGTAACGGTCGTCAGTCTATAATCTATGTCTATGTCCACAAAATAATTCACAATTTTAAAGAATTTCGTCAACATTTTGAATTCATGTTCTCGTAAAAAAAAAATTGTGACTGTACACTTAATTTTTTTTTTTAATTAAAACCTTAAATTATATTTGTATAACATTTTCAATCAGGTATAAAAATAAAACATTCAATATATTTTAACTACAAAATGATTTGCAAATTTTCACAATTTTTGAGAATTTCATTAACATCTTTGAATTCAAGTGCTTATACCTTTTGATTGCTATAAAAACAACTATTGTGAAGAATCTTTTATTAAATTTTCAAGATTTTTTTATTCACAAACAAAAATTTTATAAAATTAATAAAAGCTAAGTAAAGTAAAAAATGTCAAATGTGTAAGTATAAATAGCTTAAAAAGAGCCAAAATATTTTTAAAATGTATACATAAACATTTGTCAAAATCTAAAATGCAAAAATTATAGATGTAGGTACTTACTTTTTATTGCTATTGCTGTAAAGGCCGTAACTAGGGGGAGACCCTCTGGACTCTCCCCCTTCTCCAAAATTTTTAAAAGTAGATACATTTTAGTAGTGAATTTATTTTATTGACTATAGTTGTATTAAGAATAAAGTTATCAATAAAAATTTGACCCCCCAAATTTGTTTTCAGTTACGGCCTTGATTGCTGTAAACAGTTGGCTTGCAGAAGTTGGCTTGCAGTTCTCTGGCATGTTGTAGTCCTGGCTTAGGTTAGGTTAACCTAACCTAACCTAACCAGGTCTAACCTAGCATGTTGTGACCTGAATTTATAGGTCAATGCTAAATAGACAATAACCAACACTTACCTATTTAATTTGTAATAATTTCTGAAATCGATACCTATATTTTACTGTGTATACTCTACATACTAGCAGTGATATAAATTAGGCGGTGCAAATGCAGTACTTGCACCACCACAGTTGCAATGTGATAATGCAAGCTTATATTTTTACACCATCAGAAAATTTTAAAAATTTGTTTACCTATAATTTCAATTTTCAAGAGTCAACATTTTCTTATTAAACAAGTGCGTAGTGTATACAAAGTTTTAGTTGTCGTATGAGTATCCTTTTTTTACACTAATAAGTAAGGCTAGGGGATTTCGTTGAACTTTGCATTGTTTTTCAAAACCAGATACACAATACTCGTTTTAAACGTATATTATGTTTCATGTATTTTTGAATAATAATTAATAAAAAGTTTTTATTTTACTTTATTTTTATTTTTTAACTTTAAGGAAAATTTTCATTTTTTTAATTATTATAAGGGTGTTAGAGCATTTAATACTAAATTCTATTTTTTTTTTAATTTTATTTTAAGTTTTTTGCTTTAGAAAGTAATTTTTACGTTTACTAACCAGGATTTCACCTAATCGAAATTTTTCAAATGAATCCGTACGACGGAAAAAGCAATATTACGATATGTAATGATGACGGATAATTATTGACGGAAATAATTATTTTTTTTTAATTAAAAGTCCACGTAAAAGATTTGGAAATATGCAGTACTGCAAATATTTTTATTATATTTAATTAAAAACATTTTTGGGTTCAAAATTTGTGTAAAATAAAATGTTTTATATTCTAACCGTATTTAATCTATGGTAGAGCTAATTTTAAATATAAGGTACTATATCACACATATTGTAATAATTGTAAGAATTAAATAATACTACAAAGAATTAGTAAAACACAAATCACAAATCACAATACTCTTGTTGTTTCATTATGTTTCCCATATAAAGTCATTTCGAAATCGTTTTAAAAGTAAAATATGTATTATAATTTCTGACGTCCTCGATTCTTCGAAACAAAAATAAAAATTTCGAAGTACTTAACAATACACAATTTCTTGTAAAACATTTTTAAGTAAGGTCATTCGTATAATAATTTAAATTTAAATTCACAGATATTTAATATTTGTATTTGCATCAAATGTTCGTGGTACTATATATGGTACCACGAACAGAAGTATACTTCTGTGGGCACTGGGCAGGTAGACTAGTGTTTTAACTGTAAGTACCTGTGATAATAATATATAAGGGTATGCATTATTTGGCAGAAAACGAATCATCTACTAGAGATTCGAGAAAAACAATAAGACATATATTATATTGGTAGGTTGATGGTACTATTAACTATACGGTAAAGATTGGCTATAAATGCTAATATATAATATACTCATATTAATAAATACGTATAAGTAAATAGTAGTATCTATAATAGGTGCATGCATTTTAAGTAAAAATAAAATAATTAAAAAAAAATTAGAATAATGTTGATTTACTTTGAAGCCTAAAATATGTCAGACAACGAACACGGAATGTCGCGGTCAGTTGACTGATCACGAAAACATTTTTGTAAAGATGAAATTCAACCAGCTTGATCGGTTTACAGTTAGCAATCATTATTTTGTTTTTCTGAATCGTTTTTTAATTAAAATAATATTATTTAACAACAGGGTTTTCCTGTCCAATTGACGCGCATTTTTAATGAAAAACATTAATTAGTGGTAATTGTGGTATAGTGTTATTTTGGTGACTGCTGACTGATGACGTACCTAATAGATATTAATTTGTTATCGTGCTGTATTCAAACACTATTAGACAACGACCAGAATAATAAGTCATCAAAATATTTTAATTTACCGTTTACTTACGTAGAAATAATGAGAATTTGATTAAGAATGATTAGTATTAATTTTTATTTAAATATGGTATATTATTTTAAATTTTACAAAATAAATCTAAACATGTATAAAAATGTAAAATCGTGTATAAACATTGAGTATGTATAAAAAAATAATTTGTTTTAATTTTTGTTTTCTTGCGTATCACAAGTGAAAAATGTTTAAATCAAAAATTGAACATAGATTCGCTATGGTTCATAAACGTACAAAATTAGATTTTAATATTGCATGAAATACACACAAAATACTTTTGCTTGTCTGTTTGGGAAAGGCTTTGAAACGAATGAACCGAATTCGACGGAGTTTTCACAAGTATTGTACTACCTTAGTCGAAGCATTGTTTCACTACTTTTCGTGTATATTGACACAAGTCAGAAAGAAAAAAACACATCATTATAAAATCGCTCGGATCAGTAATAGGTATCTAAAATAATAATAATTTTCGTAATTTTAATTTTAACAAGCTGATCCTGCACGGTGTTGCCCGTGACAAATTAAATGCCCGTGGATTTACCCCTTCCTAAATTCCGTTAATGTAAACCGGTCATATTTATAACACAGTCATTTGGGTGGCTTTTACCAAACATAAAAAACAGGTCTAAAATTATATACAATTATAATTTTTATTTTATTGCCAACAAAAATCTTATACAAACAGAAAAATTTTCGTTTTTCGAGAGCCAACAAATCCCTGATGCTCCTTCTTTAAAATACAAAATTTGAAAAATTAGCATCTAGGTGCACATCTTTAGGTATAGGATTTACCCACGTACCAAATTTCAGAACCCCGAGTGCAATAGACTAGGCTTTGGATGGTGGATCGATTATATACAAATTATACACACTTTATTGGCTTTTATTAATAGATAGATTAAAATGATAATACTAATCAATTAAATCGAGTGATTCTATTTATCATAAATAAAATTGATTATTTTTTTCTAAAATATAAAATGTTGAATTTGATATGAACATCATAAACTTATAATATTTTAAATTAACGTTAACATCCGGAAGGTAATTATAGTTAATATTATAAGTAATTTGTTATACTTAGTAGTTTACTGTAGTATAACGTTAATTACCGTCATTGTTTGCATTATTTTTATTATATTTATTAATTAACTTTACTATTAATTCACGTTTAGTATATATATAACGATTGTTAACTTTATATACCATATATAGCCAACCACATATTAAGCACCATGATTTAAAATCAAAAAACTATTATTATTTTTTTATTATTAATAACAAATTTAATCAAAGTAGGTACATTGATTATATTTGTGCTGTGCTAAGTGTAGAACCCGTGATTTAGAAAACTTGATAGGTATCTGCTAATTATTTGAAGAAGGCTCAAGGTAAAATTAGACTAATTCAATGAAATACTTAGTTGTAGGCCAACTTTCTAAGCAATGACAACATGGAACATGAATATTTTATATATTTTTAACTGCCAATTTCCAATGGATTAGAATACGCATAATAGTTCAATACATCAGACTTTTACTACACTTTAATTAAGTTTCAATAAAAATGTTGCAACTATTATTAATTCAATTTTGTATTGTGTTGTTTTTATATTTTTCTACTTAAAATAAAAATAAACATTTTTAGACATTCAAAACTTTTTACAGATATATAAATGTATAATATATACGTATATATTATATAGTATGCTTCTGCCATAAAAAGGTAAGTATGTAATAATAACTGTTGAAAATATTTAGTACTTAGCTATTATTTATGTCTTCTAAAGCGTATATATCGTATGGAGGCATTTTTACCTCAATTATGAATACAATAATATGATAAGAAAAATAAATATGTAAATTACATTTTCTTTTCAAATTCCAAAAATTGTATTTTTTCGTTTTAAAAACAGTAAAATTATTAATAGTGACTTTTCTTAAAACTCATTAATGCTCTTTACTCAGCCTTGAAGAACTAGGCACACGCTCTTATTGGCGAAGGCGCGAGCTCGTATTGTGTCCCCGAGATCCCGACCGCATGCGTCGATCTCTCCGATAAATTTCACATTTCAAAAATAAATAATTACAGTAGAATATTTTCAGGAAACAGAAATTTAAAAATGTGTTATAAGTCATAACTCTTAATTACGTATAACCTAAAAGTTCTAATAACGCGCTCCGTCTGGCACAGACATGGAGTGATAGGTTCACTAATATATATATGTATGTATATGTGTGTGTATACTTTCTCATTTAATAAAATAATATTTAAAATCTGTTGTTTGGCGCAATAAGCTTATTCGGCACGCAACTCTCGGTTAAGTTAGGTTTGATAATAATTATCAAATAAAATAATTTTTATCAAACTTAACTTCACCGAGAGGTGCGTACCCTATACATTTATTGTTTAAATGTTGGGTGAATGTTCAGTTTCACTACACCTTGGTAATAAAACGTTAAGCCTACCTCTGGAAATCACCGAAGGTAATGTTATTCCATTATTGGGCGTGGCTGGATTCATGCATTTGGTTTGAAAATAAATCCTAAACTTGAAAAAAGGTATGATTTACACTAATCGAATATTTTCTATTCATCAAAACAACACAGACTACATACACTCGAGTAATGTGCTGCTTTGTTTTTTATATCAAATCACTGTAGCACAATCATAATGGAACAGCATCCATTCGTTTAAAGGACAACGCCATTTCCGCAAGTTCTTCAGGGCCAGGCCAGTGTCTTTTAGTATACCTGCTGTAGGGGATACAGAAATACAACGCTTTTTGGACAGAAATATTATTTAAATCATTAATCTCGCTACTTCTAACATCCAAAGGGCTTCTCCAGTCATCTAGGTTCCTAAGAAAAATTGTCAGATAAGACTTAATGTTGATTTGGAGGTTATCGTTAAATGTTAATCAATATACATGCATGGAGTTACATGATACCTATTTTTGAAGAAATCACGATCAATTTGTCTGCAGCTGGTTACACAGTTTCTGCAAAAAAATATTTTTACAATTATATAGAAGTAAACGAAGATAGTAAACAACATCTCATAATATTCTCATCATAGCTACACACAAAAGGTATATTATGCAACGCATCGCAAACTTTAGTGTACGTATTTCGTATTTCATCCAACAATTCAAAAGAGTATTGGATATGATGTCCATGCACAAGGTGTGGAACTGTAGAAGGCATGGCTTGGCTCCACGACGACATTGCTATTAGATGCCTCTTCAAATCTGATCACATAGGTATCGCGTCTACGTTCCGATCTCGATATTATCCTCGACATGAGCATCAAAATATAGTCTTCTAAATTAATCTTTTTAAGCTTAAAATTACTTTCGTGGGACACTGTTGAAATAGCAAAGGCACAACGCATACATCATACATCCTCCGATCAGCTCTACGACTTCAATCTAATCTCACAAATTTCAAAGAGATGAAATGATTTCTTAGAAGCGTGGACTGTGATAATAATATGATGTTACTGACATTTTGTTGTTGCATTTGAGTATTTGACTATATTTATACCTAGAGCAATATGTATAGTAATATTATATCAATTTATTTACAAATTATATTAACTATTCAAACGCCTGAAATTCTGGTACCTTAAATCAGAATTTCGGCTCGGAGAATATAAATAATGACTTAGAGAAACGGGCCCGGTAGAAATCTATTAACCATAATTGTATAAACCATGGAAGGCCACGCTCGACGCACTTCTTTGAGGTCGATGGTCAAATAAACGTTCTTGTCGTTGTCATCATTCGTTTATTAGGTATTATTGTAAATATTTGTATACTTGAAGAAATCGTGTTTGAAGGCATTTTAAAAACACGACGTATTACCTTGTTACAATTTAATTTCTTAATATCTAAGATTCAACTAAATAATAGGTACAATATGCGTGTTAAATATATATTTTATAAATCAAATGTATTCTATCATCAATGTCTTTTTCTTATATTTTATCAACTAACAACAATAAAAATAAGTATGTGAATATTTACAAAAATGAATGCGAAAACCTACTTACATTTGTAATTATTTAGCGATGTCTATATGTTATTATACATAGATGATCTGCGTGTAAAGGAAAAATTACCTACCTTTTCCCTCCAAAATAAATTATTTGTGTAATATACTATTATAAACTGAATAATTCGTCATATCATCGAAGCGAATATTTACGATTTTAATTAGATTTATTTATATACATATGATATTATATAGCTATTTAATTAAATCTGATAATAATAAAAGTTTGTAAATAAAAAACGAACAACTTTTTTCTTTCGCCTCCCTCCCTGCCCACCCGCCAACCGACAAACCATTATCTGATGTGTCGTCGATTGTTCGAATCTTAATTCACGCGGCTGTGCAACACACACACACATATATATATATATATATTATATATTTTATAATATTATGTATCAAACAAATACGCCACTGCAAGGTTGAATGCCTATAATACTACACTTCGTCTGTACTTGTTGCAGCAGACGCCAGACACTATGTGATGTATATAACTGTCGGTATCGAATTCACTAGGAAGAAATTACCAGGGTGTTCTACTCGAATGATCGCCAATGCCAAAACGCCAAACGATACGCACTGTCAGTGTTGGGGTCACAATAGTATAATATTATGTTGTCAGCCTTCCCATTGTATACATTATTATAGGTTAGATACCTACACCTAAATATATCTATTATAGATGTCTATACTTATAGATCAGCGTCTCACGCCGTTGGTACAAATCTCGCTATGCATACACGCCATTATACCTAGATATAATATTATTATCACTAGAATCGTCAACAGGTGAACCGTGTAAGGTTTTCACACTACAAAACTGAATATTACGATCGTCGATTCAAGTTCAAGGAAATAAAAATTGTCTTTATTGTTGTACGAATATAAGCAATACAGCTCGTATACACAACATGCACTATAGATAATACACCAGTTCAAGTTCATATATTAATGACATATTATTATACTACAATAAATAAATATATATAAAATAATATAATATATAGGTATAAGCTATTATATTCGACAATCAATCATATTATATACGTTATAGATACGTATTATTTTGTAGTCAGCTGTAGCTCGTAGGTATAGGTTGGTAGTTAGTTTTGAATTTATGTCATTATCAGTTATTTCTGTATGAATAAAAAAAAATTCCTATAATCCTTTTCCTATAATATTATCTACAACCGATATCTTTTACTCCAAAATAGATTTTTTTTTATAATAACAATAGTCTATCATAATAACATATATATTTTTTTTTCTATGCGTTAAAAAAATAAGTATCATTAGAGCGTTATGGCATTGCCTCATGATTCACGGCCAATTTATTGATGTTGCCCCTTGAATTATAAAGACGATCAGTATTTGAGATCAATTACAAATTTAGATTAAATAAAAAGCTTTATGATGCTTATTAATTGTAAAAAAGGTATTGGTATTTTTACTACAAAACATAAATTGATACATTTTCGGCAACTTCTGAATTATATAAGTTAGTTCAGACTATTTTCTAAAGTACGTTACTGATATATTTTATATTTGACTATATACTATACTAGTGATAATTAAATATCTATTTGATTTTTAAACTTTTAAAATAGAGTAGGTGCATTAGCATTTAGCAGTTACTTTTTTATTATATAATTGATTATACATAATAAATAGTAGACATGATGCACGACTAAGATGTACACTGTTTTTGTTGTAAAATGTTGTTGTCCCTACCCCCTTCAAACAACATGAGAAAAAATTGTTTATAGGTACTTATGAACACATTATATTACTGGTACGTGCATTTTTTTAAAAACTTTATGATTATAAAATTTTAGCACGTGACCCGAAAAAAATTCGCCATCCCTGTTCTATATTGATTCAAGTTTTAAAGCATCAAAATAAACGCCATAATTCCATTTATTCGTTGAAATTGTATTTTTTATTCCTTCTGTTTCATAATAACTCAATTGTCAAACACAAAACGCATACCTATTATAAACATTAATCGTAAAAAAAACCAATTTGAACCTATAATCCAGGGGTCACCAAATAACGGCTCTCGGACGAATTTTATTTTTATCCGGGATGCCGATAAGAAAAAAAAGGTGTAAAAATCGATAATATTACACGTTTTAGTGTTGTAATTTATCATTTTTGTTCATTGGTTTTTACCAGATATTACCAGACAGCAGATATTAAGCTGGTTAAGAAGTATATCAACTTATTATTCATATTATTATTTTTTTAATTATTTAAATTGGCTATTGGGTGACGGGGTGACCGTCTGCCGATTACACGTTTACGCCAACCCGTCAATTACCGTTGATCCGCTTAAACTTTTTTTGAGACCGATCCCAGCATCCAATTTCAAGCAGTTTAGTTAAGAGCAAGACTTACTATTTTTCCAACATTACACAGTTTTTAATTTATATTATAATAATAGTAAATTTTTATTTTGCATTGATTTAAATTATATTTGTATAATATTAAACAAAAAAATAAAACCAATAATTCAACATTTAATATAAATATATATTTTTAATTATGTATGACTTTATGAGTAACAAATAAATGAAATATCTATCAATTAAAAATCCCTCTCACGTAAAAATCATAGGTATACTTACGCCATTTTCTTATATAGTTAAAATAACGTTTATATTATCGTAACGAAATTTTCTTTTCATTTGTAGAAGGAAAACGATTTGCCGATGAATGGACAATGGACACTTACATACCTATAGGTACCGGATGATCCATTTGACGCAAGACACTGCTACCATTATTTCAATAAGTATAAACATTTTTGAATTCATTTTCCATGTTTTTATGTGGTTACAAACTTACAAAACATAATTTTAAAAAAACAAACGTAATGTTTGTTATTTTTGTATATTTTTTTAAGTTATTTACTTTTTTTAAATTGTAGCACACAGCTTTGATTTCATATTCAAAATCAGAATATTTTTTTGAATATTTTGATACATAAAAATCGAATTTTGAGCCGGTAGTTGATGAGTTATACACATTTAAAGTTTAGATGAACAGAATGGAGTGGCACGCGGATAACTTGCAAAATGTTGATCTACTACTCCTCTCATTTAAACATTAAATATGTATAACTCATAAACTACTTGTCCAAAATTCGATTTTTTTTTGTATCGAAATATTCAGAAAAATATTTTCTTCTGGAATATGAAATTAAAACTGTATGCTGTCATTCAAAAAAGTATAAAGCTTAAAAAATATAAGTGTAAAAAAATGTTGTTTTGTAACGACTTTATTGCAATAAACCTAATATGATTAATATTAGTGCATGACATACGTGTTTATAAATACAACAAAGTCAATACTTAAGACTTATGTATTTAATTTTACAAAACGGCATAGACGCTAGCAATTACGAATCAAATGCAATAATAATACACACTTAATTTTAATTAATATTAAAATAATTTAATTATCGGTGATCCGATTAAGCATCATTATAATAATAATAATATGTTGTATGCATATAGCGATAATAATATGCTATATAGTAAAACGAATAATAATATAGTTTATATATATATATATGGATCGGCAATAATTAATCTCATCACAACGATATTATTATTTTATAATATACCTAATTTTATAATTATACCTATTATTTTCATGTATGCAACATATGCCTCTGATTATATACATTTCACATTAATTCGTAACGCTGAGACACTCGGCAGTCGGACGGGCTACGGTATGGTGTCATCAATCCGGAACGGGTCGTGGACATCGTCGAAGTGATAATGATCCGCAACACAGACTTCTCATATTCCTACACATTTAAAACTATGCACGCCGGTGTCGGGAGTTAAGGTCGTACTCACATCGTACGTATATTATATATAGAAATATTAATAGTCTATACATTTTTCAAAGGAAATATACTCTTTTTACAATAACGGTTATAATATATAGGCATTTATACTTCAGCGAACCATATTTTTTATTTTATACTTTTCGCAACGCGTTTGGATCACAGGAACGGGGAGTCGTAAACAGAGAACGTAAAATTTATTGCGGCGTTCTATAATATGTCGTAGTTTTAAATTGAAATCATCAAAATTAAACTATTGGTCCAATATTCTACACAAACAATTAAAAGCTTATATCATTTGTAAATACCTATCGCTATATGAAACATTAAAATTTGTTTATGTCGAAATATTTTTAAAACTGTAAAATACACACACAGAGCATATTAAATTAAAAACAACCATCTTGTATAGAGATATCATAGAAAATATTTAAAATGGTAAATTTGATGATGGTAAGTACTAAATAGAGTATAATATTTTAATGTCTATTAATGTTATATGTGTAGTACTTGAATGTATATTACACGTTAGGTATGCCTGTGGGCTTGTATAGAATTTATATATAGACTGTACCTATACGTTGTGTACTTCATTATTTATAGCCTTAACAACATTACGAGTATTTCTGTTGTATTGCTGTCGTATTGTATATTAGTAACCAACCTATAAAATATTTCTATTATTTTAATTATCATAATCTATTATTATAATTATTATAATGCAGATATAAATATACAATTTTCATTATTAATATTTTAAATTAATGTTCCACTGGAATAAATGTATAAATGGTAGAGTTGTACAAAATCTTTTGAAAATTTATTCAAAAATCAAAATTGATGTTTCGATTCTGGATTTTTGAATTTCAAATCCAAACACTTTGATGATTATCTATGTAATATAATGTACACATATGCTTACTATATATATATATATACTATTCAATGTACAAAATACCAAAATTACAAACTATATATACATCTTTTTATGTATAATAATTAGTATTAAGGCGAACACCCGCAGATACAAGCAAAACAATTAATGTACTTGAAACTCATACTCTGCTGGTGGCTGTAAATAATAAAAAAAAATCTCACTTAAGGTCGATAGCATAATAAGTATTTATGTCTACATATGCGTATGTAATGTGCAAAGTGATTAATATTCTTATTAAAATATACTAACAAAAAATAAACAGAATAAAATTCATAAAATGTTTAGGTATTAAAATATGTCCGTGTATGGTTTAGTTTTGTCAATTTATTCATCGATTCCTAGTCAAATCAAATCGAATTATACGTCATACGCATGAAACTGAAAAATCGACGTGGCGACGATATCATTTTTAAACGTCTGCGGGAGCGCTAAAAAAGGCTAAATGTAGACAATGTAGTAATATAAATTAGAAACCTATAATAATAGATAGGTAGCAGATAAGAAATAGCTGGTTACACCTATTAATTATTATATTGTTATTTTTTGTCGATAAAACGTTTATACATGTGTGTTTGTGTGTTTTATTTTTATACATTAAAAACTTTCATTGTATCATATGCGTATTTATTTACGACAATAAAACAATTTTAACAATTTCTCTATTCCGAGTCTTAATGAACACCCGCATGTGTTGTCACAGTCTCACAAATGTACATAATAAATGTTACATTCACAAATTATAAGAGAACGACACAATCGTATGACTAGTTGTTTCGTTGTTTCGTTGTTTTGTCTTACAAAATAGCAAATTTGCGTTCAGTGAAAACAATTTTGTATTTTACACATTTATTATAATGATAATAAACGTAAATAAGCAGGAAAATGAAAAAAATTTCAATTCCCTACGATTCAATTGTTTGAATTAGGTACAAAAATAATAAATATAACAATTGAAATTGTTAAAAGAAAAATCTCCTTTTCCGTTATTAAATATACAATTTGATTAAAATTTGTGCTTCAAACGCTTATTAACAGCTTACAATTATTATAGCCTAAATATTATGAAAATCATTTTTTTTTTATATATAAGCTTCTAGTAATAACTGTGATAGCTCTACAATTATATAAATAATAAGTATTATAAATATCACTGTAAAATAATAATTTTTAATTATAACATAACAAGGATATGGGTCCGTAACATTACATACAGTTAATAGTAGTTTGAACATACAAAGGTAGATAAGGTCCATATAAATATATATATATATATAGAAAATTAACATACTAGATAAAAGAGAGCACAGAATATGAATAGTTAGATAATGTACAAGATAAAAAAAAAAATAATGTGATATGGCGGAATACAAGGAGGGGTTTTATAATATTCGAGAATTCGTAGATAAATAAGGCTAATAATGTTTCAATACTCGAAGAAAGTTGAGCATAATTTTGACCAGAGGAAGCAATTTGAGCATAAGACTGATTATTGATTGGTGCCAAAAGAGGCTTCAGTAGTATTGTTTTTAGATGAAAGAGTAGAAATGGAAGGATTACGCCTAATTGGAGAGTTAAAATTTTGAGTTTTTTATAGTCGAGGCAGCCTTTGTTGTTGGCGGTTGGCTACCATTGCATAGAGCATATCTAGCTGAAGAGTCGCGTGGCCTGTTGCAGAAATATAAGAAGTGGTTTTCTTCACATTTTACACATCGTAGACCATGAAAACAGTATTTCCAAGGATGTTCGTAAGTCTGGCATGTATAGCACTGTGGTGGGTTGTCTAGTGGATATGCTTTTTCAACAACAATTTTTGAGTTGAGAAGGAACTCAATTTTGTATATATCCGAGTTATCGGCAGCTTTTTGGATGTCAACAAAGAAAAGTGGCAAGGGCGGCGTTTTGTCCGAAAAACGCTTTATGTTGTGAATTTTGGTGACGTGTGTCCCAATTCTGAAAGACCGGCAATGATGTCTTCATGTGGATGAAGATTTCGAATAACTACGTGAAGCTGACGACTTATATCTGGCTAATAAGAATGATACCTGTAATCTTTCTCCTCTAAATACGGTAATAGCAGATTGTAATCTTCAACGAAACGTGTGCAACAATAAGATGGGAGGGCGTGGATTTACTAGTGGCGACTTTGAGGGTGAGGCAAGTGAGGCGGCGCCTTACCTAAAATTTTGAAGTAAATAATACTCAAAAAAGTATACTTTTTGACTAGCCGATAGGACATATTTTGCTAATAATTATTAACGTATTTATACAAACGTCGGTAGCCAGCACCTATGTTCCGATGACGTCAGAGAAGCGCCATCTAAAGTCGCCTCGAAGTTTGCACTTGTGTACATAAATTACACACACGCGCGTATGTACGCTAATGCACGCGACTGTTAAATAAGTAGTAGAATTGCGCACTTGTAATGATCATCGGGAGGCTCGTTTTATATCGTCTCTTGTACTAAAAATAGATGGCGTGGTATCATGGTCAGCCCACAGTGGCACATTCAACATCAAAACACATTATCATATTTATCAGTTGTTATTGTCATAGCCAGGCCAGTAATAAGAATTAAGAAACCGTTGAAAAATTTATTTATATTTCTGTCTTGTTCGAATCGTCGCTTGTGTTGGTTCATTAAATCATTTATTATGAAGTCTAATTTTTGTTATGGAGGGGGGAGGGGGTTAATACATAAGTCACATCACCAGAAAAATACTACCAAAACCGCCATTGGGATTTACAAATGTAATCTGTAGAGTCGAGTATAGTCATAAGGCTAGAGATGAAGGTGGAGATATTCTCCACATTTTTAATGTAAATAGGCGGCACCTTTAATTTGTCATCACTGTTGCGAGCTTGGACGTTGATTGTAGATGTATTCACGTTGACGTCGTCCTTAGCGAGAACGGAGAACCGATTTGGACTTGCGAACAGTGTTCGAAATAATTCAAGTTAAGTAGAGGGATGCCTTACACTTCAGATTTTCTGATATCATCGTAACATTCTTGTATCATGTAATAAAAACCATGTAATAACCATGTAATATTTTTTTTTGTATTTTCTTTTATGGTTCACATTTTGTTTATGCATCAAATCACTACAATATTTTTTTATCATAAACAATCTTTAAAATTAAACAAATAAATAACATACTTTTAAATTTAGTAGAAAAATATTACTACGTCTCTACTTATTATCATCAATATTGTTATAGTTTTGTGATAATAATATTATATTATTAGCTTTAAATACGGGTATAGATAATATGGTTGCGAAACTGCTTACACTAAACAACACGAAAGCCGGGCGCCCGGGCCTAAATGTTATAAAACGATTATTTTCACCGAAAAAAAAATGTTCTTGTATATAAATATAAAAATGATAATAAGTATTTCATTTTGAAACACAAGTTTTAGGAGGGATGCGTTATTCTAGACAAAATAAGTAGAGGGATGAAAAATGTAAATACAAAAAAGTAGAGGGATGCCATCCCTACGTTTACCTTCTTCCACATCGAGCAGTGCTTGTGAATAGTTTGGTTTTCTTTTCTTCTGTCTTTGTTGAGAGAGAAGATGTAGAGAGATTTCTTTTGTTTGTATTTTTGGGATAATATCTGTTAGGTTGGGACGACATAATACATGGAATATTATGAACTAAAGCCATAAAATATGACTGCGATTAGATAAGAGAGCGACCAGCATGCTGCTAATGAAATAACGTGCACACATTGCGGCATTCATGAAAATCATAATATAATGTTTATAAAAAGCTATTAAATAGTATTAATATAATATGGTAGAAACATATTTGGTACAAATACTATAATAAGGGTTATGGCTTTATGAGTATGAAATATTTTTAAAAAAATTTCATCCTTTTTAAAATATTAAAATATATTTCAAATATTTGTTTATCAACTTTGAAATAATATGTTTCACGAAGTCATAACTTATAACTAGAAATTCATACTGTCTAATTACTCGTATAATTTATAAATTCTAATTTCTAACTGTTTAAAATATAACTGCATGTAATGTACCTACTCTAGTCTTCAATAAAATAAATATTGTTTTATTTCAAAATATTAATAGGTTTTTATTTCTTGAGTAAATAATATGTTAATAATATGCAACATTAAATAATATATAATATATAATTTAATATTCTATACATTTAAAATTTATATTTTTTTCGAATTAAAAAACAATTCAGTAATAATTATATCTGGCTATAATCTTAAAGATAAATTTTAATTATAACTTCGGCTTAGATCATTAATATAATTACATATACCTATACTAATTATAAAATAACTATGAAAATATTGTTGTATGAAATTTGTGTAGTTTTGTCAGTTGAAAATTGAATATTATGGTATACCTAATCATTGATAGAATATTTATAGTTTCATTGATTTAAAGAAAATACCCAATATCTCTCATTAAATTTTTTAAAATAAAGAATGAATTTATTATGTATTATGTAATAATACAATAAAAGTTTTAAATTTAAAAATAAAATATTTTATGAAGTATTTCCAAAAAATTAATTTTTCGAAATTTTAAAATTTTATGTATAGTGTTTATGGTTATATCTTGTTTTGAATTACAAGAAAGAAACAAAATCGATTTAATGGACAACTGATGATGTGTAAATATTTTCATTTTTTCGTACTTATCTTTTAGTTTTTCCTAATTATTTTAAAAATGACTGGTGATTTTTTACTATGGTACAATTTTCTACAAGAAACCATCCTCAACGTTAAAGATTAAAGCTTTTTTCTGCTCTTAAAATTGACATCAGTTATCATGTTTTGACAAACATAATTATATAAAACCAATATATGTATCGCTCCGCTCCATATCTAAAATACAACATTTTATCTCAACCAATTATTATATATATATATATATATATATATATATATATATATATATATATATATAATTATATCAAATTAAAATGTTCTTAAGTGCATATTGATATAGATTTAAATGATGTATGTATTATGTGTTTTTCTCAAACCCATTATTATACTACAGAGAGCTTCTGATATAACCATAAGGTGTATCAGCTACAATAACTACAATAATTAATTATAATATAATTCTGATTTATTGTTTGAAATCAGTTGAAAAGCACATTAATATATATGTTAATATTCAGATTTTTTTGTAGCCTATAACGGTCTTTCAGAAAAATTTTAAAAATATTTATTTTATATGTTTATTTTGCTTCCTTGCCGATAAATAACATTGATAAATAGAAAACTAAAAACACCTCAGCCACAGAAAAAAAAAGAAAACAAATATTTCGGATATTAATAAAATAAAGTGTTAGTGGGTTAAATTTATTCGTGCCGATGTTCTTAAAATATGTATAACATATTTATAAACTGCCTATGGTTATATTTTATTTATAAAAATCAATATTATAGGTATACAGTAAATTCTTATTATGTTGATCGTCGGTATCTCGAATTTTTCGTAAACTCGAACTCAAATTAAATCCCCTTGAAATAATTGCCATTGTAATAAAACTCGATATCTCGAACTTTTTTTTGTTTCCCTTGAGCTTCAACATAACAAAAGTTTACTGTATTATAATTATAGTTATGGATTTCGGAAGATATAAAATAATAAATATAAAAAAATAATTACTCAAGTATTATAAAATACAGTAGCTTATCTGTTTTATTAAATCACACCATGTGTTCAATTATGCTATAGAAATCATTTCCAAACCTTCAAAAACACAAATCACTCGCGCAGTAATGCTAATCATGCAAAAGCTATACTTACCCCCCACAGTACGCAGTGATAGCCAATAGGCTAGACCTACTGATTTGAAATTTCACATTACCAATACAAAAATTTCTAATGTTTTAGCTAATTGAAATAAATGTCGTCATACACTTAGTCCATGGCTATTATAATAGTCCTGTGTTTATTTTGTTTGGTGCATATAGGTATCTAATATATGCATAAGACAAAAGAATAAAATATAAATATTTAAAAACTGCCGAATTATAATATTACTAAATATTATTTGATTTTACTGGTGTTCATAAATAGAATTATAATTGTTATGTTAAGGTATTGACAGAGCAGAAATTGGAATGAAAAGCTTGCCGTGGGCTCAATAATTTTAGTGGCATTTTTAATAACAAAATCTATCACCTTAATAATAGCTGTCGGATATATAGCGATGGCAGCCTACCGGACTTGCTTACAGCACGCCATCAATTTATTAATGTTTAAAGTTTTAATATAATTTATTTATAAATATTAAAAATAAACAATACAATGTATAAACAAGTCTTTAAAAAGAAATTAGGAATTTAATAAATTTTGTTTTATTTATTTTTTGCATTACAAATTTATTATGAATGTTTTTAAATTTATTTTTAGCATTTGTTAGTGTACCAATATAAACTAGGTACCTGTATAATATAAAGAATAGTTATAGACTCATAACATAAAAATGTATTAACAAGTATTGACTTTTGCGGAATATGCATCCTTTTTACTGGTGGCGTATTTTACGTGACAAAATTACCCGTGATATTAAATAAATAGGTAACTAATTTTGCTTTATTCTAAATTTAAATAAAACTCATTGACAATAATATTAGTACAAGTGTAATACAAGTTGACTATAATAGTATAATATAACATTACAAGTGACATATTTTTATCTTTTTACTTAATTAAACTTACGTAATACTATAACAGTATATTAATACACTATCAGTTTATTTAAATAATTTAATACTAAAAATCAAATAAATTACTGTCTATAAATATATATTGCTAATACGTTTTAACTCTTATTTTTTCTTTTGTGACAGAATCGCGATATTTTATTGCGTTAATTTTCATAAAAATTGAATGTTTATTATTTATAATCAATGTTATAACTATACCTATTATTCTTATAACGTTTAACATTATAAATCTTCATTCTCTCATTTTAAGTCTATGTTCAAAATAATTTTAAAGCAATGTGTTTATTTAATATATATAATATGATTTTAACAATATTCCGAAAGGCGAATAAAATAAACAAATAATTATATCAACTGTCTTGACTATCGCATAATATGATCATATTACTTAAAATTAAGATTTCCGTAATTATATCGATCAAGAAAAAAAAAAATTCGAAATGTACTATATATATACCGAATATACTACTCACACAACATCGTCTTTCCGTGTTAGCTATTATTACGCTTGAAATTACAAAATACCGTATGACGACCTATCCTGGAATATTAGCGTAATTAAGGGGTGATGAGGATGATAGTTTACCCCCAGAACCTTTGATATTTGATAAAATAGTATTACCAGCTACCACTGTACTTGAAAATATTTTAAAAATATAGTATTTTGTGTGTAAAAAAAAATGTCTATTCCCCCCATGACAAATTCCTATTACGCCACTGCGATTTGGAAGCAGGCACTCTTACTCCTTATTTATTATACATGCAGTGAAATCTCTCCTAACTGCTGCAGACACCTTTAAATAACGAAAACCTCCTAAGCAAATACCGGAAAAAATTTCAGCGATCGAGAGTCCGGAATTTAGAGGTTTCGCTGCGTCTAAATTATAATTTAAGTAAATTACGTATTTTATATGTATATAAAATGTAATAGTGTCCATAAGATGTATACACAATACATCTTATGGACAAAACCATCCCCTACATAGAACGATTAAAAATTTAAACAGATTTAATTTCAATTTTAATAAGTGCATTATAAAAATCATTACTTGTAAACTTATACTTAAACTGTAAACCTAAAATTGCCGATTGGCGTTTGAAAATAAATAAATATTTATACATATATATATATATATATATATATAGTATTTAAAACACAAGTCAATATTTACTATAATCATATTATCATTGGTCAACAATTTACAATACCATAGTCACCATCGACCGGGTATCGTTCACCATTATAATACATTTAGGTATTACTATTGAGTATAGATAAAGTGTTTTATAGTTCTATCTATACTCAATAGTGTTATATTATGCTGATGTAACCCAAACACATTGAACCCTATGGCCAAATCGGTCATAATTATTTCGTAAGTCACAAGTACGTTACCTACACAACGTCTATGCATCGCACACTTGTAATACGTTATAAACTTAAGTGGTGGTTTTCCTGACTTTAACGCTAATGCGTATCGCTGTATCGATGAAAATATCTCTGCCCAGCTCGCGCAAATAATATTATAATATGTCGGTAGGCATACCCATTCGACTTTGACCCGGTCCATTTTTTTTTTTTAGGCACAAGACGAATAAAACTGCATTGGTGCGCGCGACACAAGGGCAACGCGCGAGCTACCGTCGACGAAATATAATACACGGTGGTAATAAAACATACGATTATAATATAGCTCCTCGTCGAGATTTTAAAACGCGCCGAAACCGAAAAAATAAAGGGATAAAAAAAAAAGAAAAAGAAAAATGCCGCTTTATACGTATATTAAAACGGAAAAAAAAAAAAAAGAATTTCTTTTACCCGTCCGATGGACGACAGTCGCGATACTGTCGCGCATAAAGTTTTCAAATCCGATTTTCGACGATCATAACGTTCTACGACGACAAAATCGCGTTGCATTGTTGACACGCGCCGTACGATTATTGCGAGCCAAGCGTGTGTTCGCGAGACGGCCGCGCGGCAGATGATGCGGCGTCTGTGTGGCAGTGCGGACAATAACGAATACATTGTTGTTGCTGCGGGACCGCCCGGCGACGAGTTTTTTTTCGGATTCGTTTTCCGGCGCAGCGTCCAAAACAAAACGTCGTACGACGCTTGGCCGGGTGTCAACCCGCAATCCTACGCGCGTCGCTATAACCGGCACCACCGTCGTACACAATAAACATTCATAATAATAACAACAACAACAACAATATTAATGTATTATGCCGGGGAGCCGTGCGACGATATTGTTTCGCCGACGTGTTCGGCTACTTGCTGTGCCGTGCGCGCGCGCGCGCGCCAAGAACAACGAAAAGACTTGCCGAGTTATTTTCGAACGCAGCCTATTGGCTATTATTGGTGACGCCGATGCGGCCGGCTGTCGCCTGCTCGCCCGTCTCTGAGCACCGCTACTGAGCAGTAGCGTTTCGGTTTCGGTGGCGCGCGCACCGCTTACGGCCGTGGACCGCGTGTGCACGACAATACATCGTAGTAGTTGTAGGTCGCCGGAAACGGCCCGGCACCCGTGCACCCGTACTTCTTAACGATATCGTATACGCGCCAGCCTCTATAAACGACGTTAGCTGCGATCTGTGCAAACCATAAATCGGAGATTTTCGTCGCAGCGACAACAATATTATAATATATCAGATCTGCGTCCGACCGGATTACATTACACCGCACGAGTCATTATCGCCACATACTGACCGCCGGCGCGTTTTTCCGCAGGTCCACGCCGCTTCGAGCACAGCCGACGTACCCGTCTGCTATAGTCACTCGCGGACGTATTGACGTCGGCAACGATAGCGCAATGCTAGCGTCCAGAGCCGCGGCGCGTCTGCGCACGTTTTTCGCGGTCGCCGCCGCGTTGACCGTCGGCCGTTGCGCCGGCAGGCCGGCGTCCGTCGGCGCCGGAGCCCAGAACCACGGAGGCGACGACCAGAAGGATGTGCTACCGTTCCAACACACCGTCATCGAAGTGTCGCCGGGCGAGACGGCCGTGCTCCAGTGTCCCAGCAACGACGAACACCACAGGTTCCAGTTCTGGTGGATGAAACCCGACCAGATCATAGGGCCCGGCACGGCGCCCAACAGCGACAAGTTCAAATACGAAGTCCTCACCGGCACGCTTTACATCAAGGTCGGTAGCACCCATAGTGCTGTGTTAAATATATTACGTTTATTATAGGCTTTGTTTTAAGGATTTTTTTTTCCTACTACATATTTGTGCCACAGTGCCACTGTCGTCGAAGGGGTTTCACGCCCCCGATATGTATAATTCTATTTTAAACTAAAAAAAAATATATATATAAATGAGTAGATACTAGAAAATATTATTTAAAGTAGGGGCGCCTGCTGTTGCTTAAACTATATTATGTCTCTTTTTTTTTTACATGCGTGTTATTGCGCTACAGTGCGGTCAAGTGTCTTCTTAGCAAGCATTTCATTTATTTCTCAAGTGCGCGTGGGTATTCGTTAAGTCGACGAAACCCAAAATCATTTAAAATTACCTGTTGCTCCTTACAATGAAGCCTGATTTATTACATCGCCTTTACCTAGATTTTATTATTATATAAGAGTTGGCAATACTATGTTTTTAATAATAACTATATTCTGTAACTTGGTAATAAAAAGAAAAATGGAAGAAATACCGCATACAAAGTTTTAAACCAAAAAAACTATTTTTGAATTTCATTATTAGCCCGACATTTGGACCGAATTTTCTGTTTTCCCGGGGCTAAGATTTTATTCCCAGCCCGCCCCTGGTGCACGGGCTAAAGGAAATTAGTCAATTTAGACATTTTTCGATTATTATTTAAACGAAAAGATTATCTACAAAGTTTCATCATCAAAATTTAAAAAAAAATTTTTTCATTAATTTCCATGTTTACAAGACAGCTTTATAATCTTCTATTATCTATAAAACATTGAAAATCCATTGCAGACATTACAGAAGTGAGACGTTTTTTCATTTACTGAAAACTTTAGGTATAATAATGGTTTTGATTTATGCGCTTTTATACGCACCACACATATATTATATAATATTAGGTTAGATATACACACGTATATTAAACGGAATATGGACATAGCTATCTTTCAAAAATGTTCGATCGTACCCACTCGGGAATAAACAGTAGTATGAGATGACGTATACTATCGTACATCTCCACATTAGAAGTAAAATAATATATAGGATTGAAAAACGATCGATTTTTAATTAGACTACTCAAAATTTAGTTTATAGTGACATGTTTTTGTAAACCTAACTTTTTGGTTTTTTTTTTTCTGCAGTACAAGTTCCATTTGTTTCCTCAATAATATAATCACACATTGTAGTATATTAGGTTAGACTAGGTAATAAATGTAATTTATGTACGATATCTGTAGATCGTTATTCGTTGGACTGGAAAAAAGTTTTTCGCATACGACCCTCGAGCGAACCGAAAGACAACATGTAGTATCCGGCTGGAGGACTTAAATATGGTCAATCTTGACATTCTATGGTCCTGCAGACGGTACGTAGTCGTGTATGACTGTAATATACTGTTAGTTCAGAGACTGAAACCTTCATAATTTTTCGCTTTTTGTTCCGGTTTTTAAAACTATAAAATAAGGGTCCTACCGGTATTCACAGGTTCTTGATAATGTACATATTTTTATTTTAGGTATAGACAATTCGAAAAACCACACGATACAAAATTGGTTTAACAACTCAATACGAAATTTAGTAAACATAAAAATCTAATGCATATCAGTTTATTATTGGTATTTTAAATATATAAAATATTCATGTTTTCTTTTATAGGTAGATTGAAAAGTATTAAAATATTATTATAAATGTTAAACTATTAATGAGTTCCAAAAAATACGTTTATTGGCAATGCCCTATAAATGCATTTTTTTGAAATTTAACACGCCAAGTATTTTAAAATATCTAAACAAATTAACACATTTTTAAGCAGATCTAGCTTATATCAAAATGTTTTATTGAATGTTTAAATGAACCTTGACCGACGCACATAGACCATAGACGTGTTAGGTGCGCATTTGATGTCTATAATATTTATATAGTAACAGCAGAACGACAAAATATTATGTTAGTTTCGTATATTTAATAATGAAGTGGATTTCTTTTAAGTATTCATAATATTGTAACTATGATGATAAAAAATTAATATTAATGTTAATTGCAATAATAATAATAAAAAAAAAAAAAAAATCAAGAAGTCGATTAATAAAATGCGTGAAGGGTAAATACCCTCTGTGTTAACGGGTATCCCAAGTATTTTAAGTAGGTATAATAATATAATTCAATGAGCGCATTCTAAACCGAAAGATATACTTATGATCTACCCACTGCCATACTCATCTTCAGAGTGAAAATTATTGTTGTTGTATCAAACATAATATACATATCTTTATATTTAATATATACACGTGAAGTCAAGGTATATATATATATGTATATTGTTACCTGTTACAATAGATAAATATTAATAATATTAGAACTATTGACTAGGTTAAGAAAACATTTATGTAATATAGGTAGGCAACAAAAATTAGTACCTATTAATAAGTCTCAGTAGACTAAAAGCAAGATGAAGCAACATATAGAAACTAGATTAAGCTATAATACAAAGCTATAGGACAAAAGTCGGTTCTTCAGCAGTGATTACTTGATGCGGTCACTGTAGAATAAAAAAGTAATAAAGTGTTCTATTTTAATTATTGTATGTGGTTATTAGTGTCGGAAATGATCGGCGTATATGACAATGTACATCTAGATTAATATAGTTATAAATTTAAAATTGTTATAGAATTATGTAAATGTATTATATATTTTTCACAATAAATCAAAAACACTGCCTTTTACATTGTATTATTAATACGTTTATTTACTCACATCAGACTAACAGCTGCGTTTCGTATTTTCAGCAAGTAACAGCTCAAGAAAGTGGGATCTATACATGTGTGTGTAAACATCTAGGAAACATATCGCTCTCGGCGAGGTCGGTACAGCTGGAAATAAAAAAGGAATGGAAAGACCTCTGGGAAAACGACTATACGGTAATTATTACTTAAACATCACTATACTATAATATAGGTTATAATAATGATATACATGCATTTCAGCATTTGAATTATTACCCATTTAAATTCTAAATAACACCGTAATACGTCAGCTTATTTGCTATATATTATATCGTTAACACTGTAAGTTGCAACATTTTATTTATCAGTTTGAGTATGTGTAGCACTAATAGCCCCAGCGTCTATAAAACCATCATATATTACTTACGTTAAAAAAAAATAATACGCATATATTATATTATGAAGTTTTGATCATTGATCAATAATGGAAGGATAATTTTTTGCTATTTTACATGTATTGGCTATATTACATTATTATTGTATATAATATTGTGCACACGCTTATAAAATAAAGATTTCGTTAAAGTTAACAAAAAACTAAAAAATACTTTAATACTTTCATAGGTATTACGTAAGTGCCATGCGCACCTGAATTCTATACAGCAGACGATAATAAATATCGGTGCAAATAAGAAAGGGGTGGGACATAACCACGACTCAATTAAAAATGTAGTACTTACCTATATAGTACATTTTATTAAAAATATATGTTTTGAAAATATTATAGATAGGGGGACTTCTTGGACCACCCAAACACTTTGGGCTATTTGTACTTATAATAAATAATAAATTTTAAATTACACCGCGTATTAGTTTGTAGTAAGCACTATGTATGTGTGTAGTAGCAGTACTGTCAGTAAGTGAAATGTTTTGCAGTTTAGGTACGTAACGAGTGTCGAATAACGATGAAGAAATTAAGATATCCATAAAGATAATAGTAGCACAGACAAACAAATTAATCAATTTGTTTGTCTTGTAGTTTTCTAAATCGCAATTTCAATATTTTCAAAATATTTTTTTTAAATCAATATTCTTGTGTACACATAATGTGTTGTTTATTCTATTCTTTAATTTTCATTTCATTTACTGCCTATACTATTCCGGTATATTTTATGCATTTTATACATGACTATTTAACTGTTTAATAAACAATATAACTGCAGTATAATATAGGTACTGCATGTTTATGGTGATATTAGAATTTAGAGGTATTCAAAGATTTCAGTGCTTGAATTGAGGGGGGACGCAGTCCCTCTTCTTTATAGAAATTATTTATGCGTACCTCTTAGTTAAATTTAAATTACCCTTTTAATTATATTCTGGCCAATAAGACATTTAAACAATCAGGTACATACATTTTTTTAACACTTTTTCATCGCCCTTCCAATTTTTTTTTCCAATTCAAGCATTGGAGGCATTGTATTATTATGTTAAAACAGTAATAAAAATGTAATCACTAATCAGTATAGGTCACCTAAGGAATTTGACTATCATTATTACGTTAACCAAACGCAAACTTAGAAATAGTAAATTTTTCACATTAAAATTTTAAACAGGTTAAATATTCTGGTATGAATTTTTAATTTTAATTTCTATAAAAAAAAAAAACAATCATAATTGTATATGTCATTATTATGCACGTGTACCTAAATATACATTTTATTTTATTTTTAAAGCTTTTTACTTTTGTATATTGTTTTTGTAAAATTCAAACATCTAAGATCTAACCTTTCCCGCGTTATTCGAGAACAAAAACACAAAACATGAAACGATTAAACAATATTAATCATTTGAATATGTTCTGCAGGTCAACAGCATACGAGTGGCGGCTGTTTTGAGCGTGTTGGTGTTGCTGTTGCTGTTGCTGTACCTGTTTTACCTAACGGCGTATAAGAATAGTAACAGAACGTTGCACTTCAGAGGTAAACTTGACGACTCGTCGCATTGTACATTATATTTCCTTGTCGGCTAGTCCGGCTATGATGCTTTGATAAATATGATGGTATGTATAACAAATGGTTTCAGAAGATTATTCGGACGAAGACGTTTCGATGGATAGACAAATGTACAGAAAAACCAACATAATGAAAGAAAACATGTTTCAACACGGCATGGACAATCCGACGCTGGAAAAGGAAGCGCCACAAGTCAAAAATAACGGCGAGATGAAGACATAATAGCGGATCCAATAACACCACAGTCGTCGGCATGAAAAAGGCAGTTCCTTGTCGGAAAACGACTGTTCCGATTGTTTTTTCTTCATTTTTCCGCTTTATTTATATAATGAATGTGTATACATGATTAAAAAAAAAAAAAAGAAAATACGAATAATCTAATTGTATAAAAAAATAAAAAATAAAACAAAAATATTAAAAATGTTATATCTTTAAGATTTACTTAAGCCTATCACAACCTTATGAGGACAATAGTAAGGCTATCACATTATATAATATACCATTAGATTCTCGTAGGACGAAAAATCAAATCGATTATAATTTAACATGATTGCGATATAAAAATATACAAAATATAATATTATAATATAATCTCGGCGTACGACCTTATAATATCATCACAACGAGTAACTACCATTACGACGACACGATAATTGAGCAAAGATAATGCACGTGAGCGGACGGGCAAAATTATTAGATAGTAATGTAACGTGTTGGAGGTGTCACGCGGTATCGTCCGCCAAGTTGGAGGAGTCGCGCGTGATGTCCATCGCACTACTGTCGTCGTCCTCGTCCTCTTCGTCGTCCACTTCCATCTCGAACAGCCGGACCTTGTGCCGGCTGTGCGACAACAGCACGGCCACTTTCCGGGTGCCGCTGACCGCGAAACTCGAGGCCGCCATGTTCTCGATCATTCGGCACGTGTAATCGCTCAGCGTGTGACAGCTCTCGTCGCTGCTGACGCCGCCGGCACTCGGCTGGCCTATCCGGCACGTGGTCAGTCCGTCCGTCGAACAGTGGCTGCGCACGCTGTTGGTGGACAGCTGCACGAACAGCGAGTACCGGTTGGTGGTCCGGTCGAGCGTCTCCGTCAGTACGGACAGGTAGTCGGGCGAGTAGAACTGCACGTCGTGCACGTTCTGCTTGACGCCGTCGCACGAGTAGAACACGGTGGTGCTGCGGTGCGTCACCTCTTGTGTGTCGCTGTACGCCATCAGCTCGTAGAACCCAAAGTCGTGGGCGCCCAGTTCCCGGACGCAGCACACCAGCAGCTTGTGATTGGGCAGGTCCACCATGTTCACGCGGGTGCGGCCGATCGACAGCCCCGACGACTCTTCCAGCGGCACGTTGTCGTACAGCACGAACGTCTTGTCGAAGAATGTCTTGCGCTGCGCGAATATGTCCATCAGGTCGGTCTTGAGCTCGGCGAACTGTTGGGTCAGCGACTGGTTCCGGGACGCCGCAACGATCAGCTCGTTCTCCGCCAGGCACGGGTTGTCCTGGAGCAGTGACCACCACTGGCTGCGCACGTCGTACGGGCACTCCAGGTCGCCGTCCAGGAAGTACTGGCCCACTCGGTCCAGCTTGAAGTCTTTGGCCTTGGACCCGGTCTCGCCCAGCCCGTTGATGTACTCGGCCAGCATGTTGAGCTCCTGTTGCGACGTGTCCGACAGCGACGGGTCGCTGGCTGAATTATCGTCGTTCAGTTTGATCATCATGCCGTACAGCCACTTGAAGAACAGCTTGTACCGGGTCAACGACTCTTCGATGACGATTTGCACCTCGTTGCACTTCATCAGGAACCCGCTGACCGACCGCAGAGCCTTCTTCACGCTGTGCTCCGTCAGTCCCAGGCATTCGTACTTTTTCAGCGACATTCCGGATATCTCCACCAGCTGGAACAGAATCTGGTTGGTCACCTCCGACAGTTGTTTCACCACCAGTTTCTGAACGTTGGTATGGCTCGACTCGATCGACAATCCGATTTTCTTGATGCCCTTGTCGGTCAGATCCTTCTTCAGGAATTGGTCCATGCGTTCCGTCAATATACCGTAGATCAGTAGTTCCAATAGATCAGTTGACACCATTTCTGGGTCTTCTGGACAATAAGAGCTTAGTTTCAGTTCCATTTCCATCAACGATACATGCTCCCACGTTTCCAGTATGTTCTTCATCGTTTGATCTAAATAATCTAACGAAGACAGCAACTGATCGTGTTTAAATGCTAGATCATAAACGTCGTCCCAGCATGTGTCGCAATCTTGTAATTTAATTGTCACTATTTCTATACTACCGTAATAATATTGAATAGCCACATACAGATAGCTAAAATCTACTGGCATGTGTACGTTTAACACAGAGGCTTCTCTATTAAACACCTCGGCCAATTTGATGGATCCGCACAAAAATATACCCAATGCTAATATTTGTACTTCACAATTGGCCATGCCGACTAACAATAAATTCAACGTGTCTTGGACTTTAGGTATTTTGTTCTCCTCTTCAGGTGTATCACGAAGAACCAAGCTCTGGAGTTTTGGGAGATAATCGAGACCATTCATCTAAATCAAATTACATATTAGTTAATATATATATATATATGAAAATAGATACAACCAGATAATAAGCCAGGCTCTACGTTATGCGTATATTTATTTGTTGTCACAACACATACTATTTGAAAATTGAAACAAAACAAATTAATTTCACGGTTTGGATTTGAAATATAAAACCGTATCTTGCATATTGGGAGATGTTTACTTAACCCTTCAATGCTAAATGTTGCATTTTTGCAACATCATTTTCAATGGGCCGTTATAGGAATAGTTTACATTATAAATACATATAACAACATCTAACGGATAAAATATTAACTAAAGTATTGATTTATACCTTGTTTGTTATCAATTAAATTGTTTTGTGATTATTCGAAGTCCAAGTTCAAAATCTGATAACATGTAATATCGCTTTTTTTTTCATTTTTCACGTATTGATTTATTGTATTTTTATTGAGAATTGGAGTTATATTTAAATATATTTAGAGACATACTTAACCATATTTACTAGTTTTTAAGAAATTATGAATTGTTTTTTTTCATGTTGCAAATTGGCAACAACGGACGCTATAGGTAGTAAGGACTATTTGTATTATATATTATTGTTTTAGACGAATCGTATTAGTGAAGATGGTGCAGATTTATCTGATCTTGATAATATCCCAGACAGTAATGATTATTTTAACCATATACTAGGTAGTTATTACAAAATATTATGATAATTTAGATGTTCAATAAAGGATTCTGCATGTCTAATATTTATTTTAATTTTTAAGACAATATTGATGACAGTTTTGATATTAAGAATTTACCATTAGAAATTATTGAAGAGTATGGTCAAGTTGTACCAATCCCTTCCACATCAATCGAATTTCGACCCATTGAGCTTACAAATAATGCAACCATTAGTCCAACAAATCTGTGTCCTAGAAAAACTAATAAGGTTCCTACTATAATTACCTAATCAACAAACATTTGTCCTCCTTTTGAAACTGTATCAGAAAATATTTCTCCCATTCAAATTAATAATATAGAACATGAGAATGGTTGCTATTGATTATGAAAAAAGTTATTAATTATTTGTGTAAAAAAAATGTATTATTAAATTTAATTATATAATTTTTGCCCACTGTTGCAAATATGCAACATACTTAAAACCTCAATTTTGAGTTTTAAAATGAAGTTTGTGATTTTTTTCATTATTTTTTCTTAATTGCTGGTATTTTAATTAGTATAAAAAGATTTATTTACAAGAAATCAAAAAATTTGAGCATTGAAGGGTTAAGATTCAAATATTGATTTCTTATTTTCATTGTAAATTTGAAAGAAAATACATCATTGAAAAATAAAAAAAAACTATTAAGAAATTTCTATTTTAGAGAAAGTCAGAGAGGTCTAAAGAATAATTTTAATTATTTTATCAGTGAATTTTTATACATTCTTAATAACTTAATACCTATACTTCATGGTGTATAAAATGTAATATCAATAAAAATGGACTTAACTTTTATCTTAACCATTATTATTTCAATAAGTAGAGGATTGAAGACTTTATCATATATACAAAATATTTTCTTTTGAATTAAATGTATAACTATTAAGTAATAAACGTTTACTCATAAATGCATAATTTTTTAAATTCTAATAACCTTAATCAATGTAGAATCTATGGTGTCTTTTTTCTGAGGTTTTTCTTGCTGTACCCACACCAAAGAAGTGACTTTACTCTCAGTAGTTTTGCTGAAAGCAATGTCTTTATTTTCCACATCCACTAACAATAAGTCACCTAAAATAAATATACATAAACAAGTCTGTTTCATGCAATTGTAGTACAACTTACATGAATCATACGCTACAGCCAGCTGTTTTCCATCGGGCCTCCAAGCCAATGCAGTCACCAATGTCTTATCTTTTGGGGCGGCCAGGGACCAAACTCGTTGCCATGTGAGACGATGTAAAGACACCTCGCCTGAAAAAAACATACACAACTTATCAATCGAGTAAAAATTAAATATACAATAGCCAAATTATTATTGTGCATTCTTGTTTACCATGTTCCTTGGCTATGGCCAACAGATCCATTTTGTTCGACCATTCCATTTTCAAGACTTTAGAGGGCACATGCCGCTCTTCCAATTGTTTCATACCGTTTCCATACATAGCGGTCAATTTAGTGATGGACGATTTAAATCGATTTTTTGAATCGATTTTGCTCGGGCGATTTTATTACTGAATCGATTTTTTTATTTCCCAGGGAAATTTTCTCTCCTGGCGCAAACACTGTAACGGTTGGACACAGTGACACATGTTCCCCCTCCCCGAAACCGAACCTATTACACAGGTGAAGCTTTCGCTCCACCAGCTCGGTTTTTTACGTTCCGGGTTCCTGGCCGCCTTGCGTCGTTTGCTGTCCTTATTGTTTTTCACTCTGTAATTGTGAAAATTAGTGATGGGTAAATTCCGAATGTTTGAAGTTCGAAATCCGAAATCCGAATTTTACTGTATATCCGGATTTCGAATTTGAAAACATTTTATTGGTATTCTTTCAAAAATTATTTATATCAAATGCAAAATAATTACAAATTTTTTAAAATAAATTGATATTTTGAACATGCTATTTATAGACTTTAATACTTAAACACTAATTGTAACTGGAAATTTATTTAAAGCAACTAACAAAATAAAAAAATATATCAAAACTGTAAGGTATAAGTTCAAGGCTTTTAACTAAATTTATAAGTTATATTATAATCATTAAATTAAATTAGTATCACAATTTACGTGTATCAGAATAATTACACGAGTACACGAGACTTGAAATGTTTACTGATTATTGAGATATCTAATTTGAACCATCGTTATGCGAGAATTAAAAGAATAGCTATTAAGTTGTGTAATGAAAGTTTTTTGATAAAAATACAGAAATTTATAATGATAACCCAAACCTCGAATTTTAATATCCGAATTCCGGATTTGACGGATTTTTGAAGAATTCTTATTTCATTCCCATCACTAATGAAAATCATCCGTGAAAACTTCGTAGTCGCCGTATTTGAAATCTTTTTTGCACTTACTTTTGCTTACATGCATCACAGTACGGAAATTGTTTATATTTTAACGCCGTGTTTGAAGTCCGCTCAATATCGTCTGTTATGTGGAAGTATTTTAATAAATTGGAAAACGGTTCGTGTAAGTTTTGTAATGCGGCGGTAAAAACATGTGGCAATACTACAAACCTCAAACAGCATCTTAAACGTAAACATTCAACTTTTAATTTGTCTGCTAAATCTGGGAAATCTGCCAAGTCGTCGGACACTCATGGTCATGAGTTGGAAGTGGAAGAGGATGAAGATGATCCTCAAAGTGTTCATCAATCCATGGTGATTTTTATAATTTAATTATAGACATGTCAATATTTAAATAAACATAAACGCACATGTTTATGATTTGTTTTAATTTTTTATTACAGTTTGGTACACTATCAATGTTGGATACAGTGATCACATCATGACCAGACCGATCAGTATCTCTATGTTCAGAATCTGACTCAGTGATATTGAAGAGCAGTAAATCAGTTTCCGCGATATCAAATTTCACTTTGGCTAGCGGATCATCCTCGAGTAGACGATTTACACAACCTACAATTGATCAATCAATCAACAAATTTAGATCCTATGAAAGTCAGTAATATTTAAATATTTATAAAAAATAAAACAATTTTTTTAGCTATATGATTTATTTTATTAGGTCAATATTTTTTTTGTAAATGTTGAAAAAGTTTAAAATAATTTTTTAAATTAATTTTAATTAATTCATTTTAATTATTAAAATATTAATAATTTTTTTTTAGGAGATTGTGCCAAATCTTTATCCATAACAAATTCATTGGTCTATATGTTAGTTAAGGACAATATGCCACTGTCATCAACAGAAAAAGATGGTCTCAAATATTTTATGAAAAAAGTAATACCTATGTATAAAGTACCATCTAGGAAAACAATTACCCAAATTATAAGTTTCAAGTATGATATATTATCAGCTCAAATTAAAAATAAATTATCTCAAATTGAAAGTATTACATTAACCACAGATATATGGACTGATACTTTAAATACTAAAAATATTATGACCACTGGTCATATTGATGGAGCAAAAAGCACTTCAAATTTCAACAAGTTGTACTATATTCTGCGATTTTACATGTTATTTTCTGTGCACCACACTACTACCAAAAGCATTAGATCATGCAACTATAACATAGTAACGTAGATCTTAGTGTCACCAATGTCAGCGTCGGTTTTGGAAGCTATGAGCTGCAAAGTGCAAACGCCAAACCGTTAGAACTAAATTTTTTTGTCGACAGTCTTCAAGTTTCTATCAGTTTTATCTTAAATCATGGTTATAATCATGTTTATTATGGTTTACCAGTCTACCACCTTTACCACCATGAGCATTATATCACAGAACAATCATTTGGTTATTGCATAGACCTTGTACACCATTTTAAATGTTCTAATATAAATTATTGTACTTACGAATGAAACGATTTCTCTGATGTCTTAGTATACAACTTTTTACAAACAACACATTTTCTAGTGATTGTTAATGTATAATATTGTAATATGGTTTTGTTACAATTTTAAAAAGTAAAAACAATTCACAAATTCACAATTGACAACTTTAAAAACGTCTGACAAATATTCAAATGTTGATGTTAATTGTTGATATTTTATTATCTTGATAATACGATTCGATAATAACAAGCGTTTTATGCTCAACCTGGTTTGTTCTATCAGAAGTAGGGAACAATATGTGCAGCGCAGCCAACGTTTACCGCTGGAACTACTAACGTGTTCCGTCTATTATTTAGTAAAACGTCTATGGGTTATTGTTGTGATGTAAGACCTATGCTTGGAATACGTCCAGTCGTTATCAACCTGATCAAGTCGTGGTTGTAAATACGATTAAAGATTTCTAATCAATTATTATAGTTAGAATATAGTTGATAAACACTAAAAAGTAATATCAATTTTACCGATTAGGAGAACGTAGAAGTTATTCTTATGACATACGACCATCTGTCGTCATAATATTATTATGATTGAATTGTTTACAATATTGCGAATAATACAAATACTATAATCTGTAATATTAACGTTCGATCAGTTGGAGTGGTGGATAAGGAAGTCTCTGCCTTGTTAATATTACAATGTATTTCTCAAATAAACCGAACGTTTTTCGTGTTCTGTTTTACTTTGTGTGACAATTAATAAACATTTACCTGTCTATCTGTATGTTCGACTGAGGTTATTACAGCAAACGATCAGGAGGTGCCTGTTTGTTTCTGTGCGAAAAAATGGCTCTTGGACATTCAGAACCGCAGTATGAACTGTTAAACGGAAAAAAGTAATGTTTTTGTTCAATTAAATGCTTTAGTATTTATATTTAATTTTAATATTTGTAGAAAATATGTTCAGCCAATCATACATTCCATGGTATTAATTGGGTTAGCTGTTCTTGTAGTTTTTGTAGTAGTTCTGATGTTTTATGTATCTTGGATGAAATTTGAAGATACCAATGATCAAAATACACCTATGGACTTTGTTCTTTTTGGTCCCCAGAAATATACAAGTAAATTTTATTACCAATATTAATATTAAAGTTTTATAATCTGTGTCTTTATTCATAGGAAGTTATTCCTATTTTTATCCCATTTGAAAAGTATTAAATATTTATTTAGCAGAATTTCCAGTTAAAATGTTGGTATTATAGTATTCACATTTTCTATGTTTTTATGGACAATTTGGTTGAACACATTTCAGATTCGGATATTGCTGCTTATCGTGCTCATACATTTGCTATTGCTGCAAAATCAAATTATAAAACATACTGGACTGCTAAAGACACAATTATTCTCAACAAACGAATTGAAAAGACATATAATTTAGCCTGTTATTATTCTATACCAACTGATAATACAAATAAAACTCTTTATCCTGCTCAAATTAATGCTACTTTATGTACTCATTTAATAGTAGCGTTTGCACAAGTTCAAAATAACAGTGTTTATTTCAAGAGCTCATTTGATATGCAGGTATAATGTTTTATATAATTATTATAATGACTAACAATTAACAATAGCTTTAGTTTAGTCAACAATTATTTAAATAAATGTTTTTTCCATATCATAAACATTTATATTTTAATATAATATTGTCTAAATTACTGACCTGTGACACATTCGTTAAAATATATAGTTTAAACAAAATGGTTTATTCAATACAAAAAAAAAAAAAAAAAAATCGCCTTTGTATATAATTATATTATAATAATATAATGAGTAATGATTGATGGATATGTACAACTGTAATAAGTTTTATGGACATTATTTTTAAATTAATGGAGATTAACTTGAATTAAAATAATTTGTTGTACTACATACTATTATGTGGACTATTTTTAGAAAACAAAAAGAATAGTGTTAATATTCTTATTGTATTTTATAAACATAAAATAAGTCTGCAATGATTAAGTTCAAACCAAATTTTATAATTTCAGATTTTAAGACAAGTAGTGAAGTTACGTAAAAAAAATCCAAATTTAAAAGTATTACTATCTATAATGAATTTCTCAAATGGTTCACATTCAAATGAAGGTTTTTCGAGAGTTGTTGCAAATAAAGATAATTTAAACACGTATGTATTATATTTAACATATTTTTTTTATTTTATTTAGGTATTCATAAGTTAATTTTTTTTTTAATTTGCTTTAAGCAACAGGCATACAGCTAATTCAATAATTGATATTATTTAATATAATAGTTATTTACTGAGTCGTATATAGTAGAACAAATGAATAATTATGGATAATGTATTTTTAAATTAATGTTTTTAAAAGTCAAGTTTGTCTGACCTTAAATTATTAGAACTCTTTTGATTTCAATTTAATTATCAATATTATTATGATATAATATTAAAAGTTATTAAATGGTTACAATATTTAAATATAATATTATAATTTTAAAATGTATGGTTAATTTTTAATAAATATCTTATTAACATGTTTAATGCCAACGTTATTTTTGAGTATTACATTACAATATTTGAAAAATGTTGGATTTATGACAATGCTGGCCATATATTGTAATGCATCATATGACCAACATCGGGAATTATCTAACATAATGTATTTTTTTCTACTAAAATATTTATTTTTTTAAATGTAAATGTATGTAAATACATTATCATTTGTTGGATACTCTCCGATATCGGCCAGACATGCCTATATTTGCAGAGCGTATCCAACATTGTCATTGAATGTGTTAATTAGGTATTACATTTAAATATTGTTTTTTAGATTTGTCAATGATGTAGTATCAGTTGTCAAGAAATTTTACCTGGATGGGATTGATATAGACTGGGAATTTCCATCATGGCCTTTATTAAATTTAGAAGAAAAATATGGATTTGCAAAGTTATTGGAAACCTTACGTTACCATCTACCAGACTCTCTTTTAACTGCAGCTGTTGCCGCTCCATTAAATATAATTGATAATTCTTATGAAATATATTCTTTAGCAAGGTAAATAATGCCCATTACAGTTGTATTATTAAATATATAAATATTATTTTAATGATGAATATATTATTTTTTTAGTTTTATTGACTTTATAAATGTTATGGCATATGATTATCATTCATACCAGTGGTATCTCCCATTAACTGGGCCAAATTCGCCTTTGTTCTCCTCGCGAAATGAATCTGGATACTTCCAATATTTAAATATTAATTCTTCTATACAATATTGGATCTCAAAAGGTATGCCTAAAGAAAAGATTTTGCTTGGTATGCCTACATATGGACATTCTTTTAAGTAAGTTTGCATGATTTGAATGATATATAACTATTAAAATATTATTCTCTTTTAGATTAATAAATGAAGCCAATAATGGTTTTAATTCACCAAGTTCTGGTCCTGGTATCGGCAAGGACGGTTTTGTAACTTTTTCAGAAGCATGTGAGTTTAATTCTCATCAAAATGCTTCTACTATTTTTGATCACGATACTCTTACACCATATTCATATCATAAAAACGATTGGATATCTTTTGATAATGAAAATAGTCTAGCATACAAAGCACAATTTGCTGCTTCTTTAGGTTTAGGAGGAGCCATGGTATTTTCTTTAAACACTGATGATTATAGTGGTTTAAGTCTATGTTCGTCATCAGTATTTCCATTAACTTCTAGAATAAAAATAGTACTAAATGACAATTACTTATAAATATTTTGAAAATATTTAATTAAATACTAAAAAGTGAAACAAATTCAAACTTCCTTGATATTCAATAGTCTCTATATATTATATGCACATAAGATAGTATAGTTTATGTTTTTGAAATTGAGGATGCTTACCCACTGTCTTTCCCCACCAAATTGTGGTATAATAAAAATAACTTGTATAATATTTATTGACATTTTAACTATTCTATATTTTGTTGGGTATTTATGATATCCTTTATGGCATTTTTTTAATAATTATTAAAAAGTATAAAATTATATTATTGAGAAAGAAATAAATAATTCAATAATCACAGACAAATCTTAAAGTAAAAATCATATAAATATTTTTTAGTAGCATATGACAGCTATTTGTTATTAAATGTTGGTATGTTATAATAAGCCAAGATAAAAACTAAAAGGGAATAAATAAACTCCCATAATTTATAACTATAATCCATTATATAAATATATGTCATTAATATCAACAAAATGGTGCATTTTCAAATAAGACTTAAATTATTTTTAAACAGTAAATTAAAGTTATGAGCTAGATCTCTTAATTGGAAATATCAATAATTAAAAATAATTTAATGGTAGGACATCAGTAGAATGCACAAGATAAGACAAGCAAAAAAGTAAATGTTCATTATCTTAAATAAAAATTAGATATTAGGTTTTTAGTTTTTGATAGTATTTTTTTGATAAACTTTAAACACTATATAAACAATAGTTTTATAATTTTAATAACTTAGAAACATGTGAAACAAATATGTGTTATTGAAGTATTGAAAATTAGATATTTTCATGGTTTGTGGAAGAGAAAAAAGTAATTAATTTTATAAAAGTTTATTTAAAATATTTTTTTTTTTTTAAGAATGTTTATTTATTTTATTATAATTTGTTTTTCAATTTAATTTATTTGCCAAAATTGTGTAAAGCATTTAATTGCATTTGTCATTGTACTCATTTTTAAAACTTAAACAATGAGATAAGAAAGTATAATGTTTAGCATAGAATAATCTTTGAGTACCTATTTAATTATTTTATTTTTATATGACTACAGGGAATGCAAATACAGTATAACATATATAATATAAATAGTAAAAATTGGGTTTGTTTTAAATCAGTACAGTTTAATGAATAGTTTAAAAATAATGGATTGTAGGTAACAATATGTTAGTTAAATTTAATTGTAATTAATTTATTTATTTTTAATTTGTTCTTTTCATCGTTGATATTAAGTGTCCATGTCCAGTCTATCTAGCTATAGTACTGCCTCGCCCGTCGCTGCATGTATATCTTCGAAAGTTCCAGTGAACCTCCTATTTCTACATTCGCTGACTATGTGATGCATTGTCTGAGCCTCTGCTCCACAGTTACATCTTGGATCCTCTTTTAAACGCCACTTGCTGTGCATCAGTTGGTTACATCGACCCTGGTCTACGTATTCGGTTTACTCTAGTTCATAGTCTGCGAGAAAGGGACTATCTTGGTTATTTTAAATGGAGATCTTTGATTAGATTCTCGTTAATATGGAGGTTGCGTTTCCATTCTTCTTGCCACCTGGATGGTTTTAGTCCTAATTGTGCTTTTATTGATTTCACTCTTTCTAGAAACGGGTGTCGCAATTTAAGCCTTGGTGTCTCGTCTCTGTATTCATGGATTGGTAGGTTTGTATTACTTGCAATTTTTTTAGCAATCCTCAATACAGCATTTTGTCTTCTGATATGTGGGGGTTCAATGTTGGCTAGGACTGGGAGCCATTGCATTGGTGTAGACTTCACTGTTCCCGAAATTATACGCATAGTTTTCTGTAGTTCCATATCTATGAGGTTGCAGTGATGACTGTCCTCCCATATTGGGGTGCAGTATTTGGCCACAGAATATACAAGGCCTATAGTTTACGTTTGAAAGACTTGACTGGATGCGCCCCAAGTAGTACTAGTTAGCTTAGATATTAATGAGGAGCGGGTTTTAGGTTTAGACTTTACCTTCTTCAAGAGTTCTTTGTATGTCAGAGTGAGGTTTCGAGTGATGCCCAAATAAACCAGTAGTGGGTCATGTCTTGCTGGTTGGCCGCAGAAGTGTATGTTGGCAGCAAGCTTGAGGCCATCCCTGCCACTCGCTTTATCCCTTATAGCAGGGGTTGGCAACCTTTTTACTTACGCGGGTCATATATTTTATCAGCTTTTCATTGAGGGGGACCGCATACAACATTAAAATAAGCGTTATTAAAAATACAATTTTGACATATACAAATATATTTATGGATAGCAATAATCATATTATGAATTTCACATTTTGAGGTTCTCCTTATTAGTTTATAAAATATGAATAAAATACAAAAGTAAAGAAAATTTAAAAATTAAATAGAAAAATTATTAATTAATTCTCAAGTGTAAAAGGATATAAATATTTAGTTTCTAGTGTGATTTTTGAATTTAAACTTCACGATTGTTATTCGATATCTGCACGTTGGAATATTTCAAAACGAATTACGCTGAAACTATAACCAGATGAGTATTTGTCGTAATCTGATCATATATAATATATAATATATATATTATATTTTATATATATTATATATTATGGTCATAAAAGATTATGTTTTGTGAGAACTTGAGAACAACGTGAGATAAGCGCGTAGCTTATATTCGTAAAAGTGTAATACCTAGTCACGATTCAATTTTATTTATTACAATTTAAGATATAAAATTAAAATTTTAAACAAGGTGGTATATATTTGGAGGGTCGTGGGTTGCCGATGCCTGCCTTACAGGATGAATAAGTCGACCAATAGAAAACGACCTGACCGTTGTCCATCGCTTTATGCGATTACACAACACGAATGCAAAGCCAAACCTATTTAATGATATTACTAAAGTACTTAAGAGGATTTCACCCTTATTATCTCCGTCTTACAAACATACAACATAGCATATTTTTCGTCCACACAATCAGTTTTAGTATATTATTTTTCAAATTAGAATGAATTGATCTTTTATACAATTTAAAGGTAAGATCTATGGAATTTTTAAGGCTTTTATAAATATTTTAATTATAACGCGAGTTATAAAAACTGTACATTTTTTTGTAAGAAATTTAAATTATTATCTCACCTTTAAATTGTATAATAGGACAATTCACTCTAATGCATTTTGTCCATCTATTTGTATAAAATTGGTTAGGTAAGGTGAGGTTATTATGTATGATATATAATAGACAATTAAATATCATGAACACTTAAATTGTTTATTTTTCAGATTAAATTAATTATTATTAGTTTTAAATTAAATTAAAATGTTTAGTATTGTTAAATAATTAATTTAGCATATATATATGATATAAGTATTATTTTTATTGTTAGTTAATTGAGGGTATTGGTTTAAGTGAATGTGAATAATATTATAGTAATATCTTATCTTTTTAAATACAATTTGTTAAATTAAAATGTAATAAAACTGTATGATAGAATTACAAAGAACACCACTTATACCAATATATCATTAAAATTTCTTTAAATTGTTATTTTCATTAAAGGTATTTATATTTTTTTTACATATTATATATTATATTTTAAAGTTTTTATGTAAATTATATACTGCATTTGTAAATTGTAATTTGTATTAATCATAATTGAATAAATAAACTGCATTTATTAATACTATTCGTATATCTATGTATTCAATATTATAATGTTAATCAAAATGTTCCATGCCAATTAT